>JAUZND010014252.1:0-27796 GCA_034780555.1 Coelogynopora nodosa | reverse complement strand
AGCTTGTTATATCTTCGTTCGAGAATTCTTCGACATACATCTGGTTCTGTGACCAGCATGTCTACGGTGACTACTTTTCCTGCGACCTCTTCTCTTCTTCTGTACCCAGCCAGACAATGTCGTTGTCCGAAAAGCTGCTGTCGTTGGAGTGTTGCTTGTTACAAAATGTTCTTGGATCAGGTTTCGTTTTTTGCCGGTGGATTGTGTATGATGGAAAGACAGATTGTTGCGTGGTTTACTTATGCTCAAATACTGGATAGTTTTGTACCACCTAATCAGGAAGATGGAAAAATTGATTTTGATGATCAGATGAAACAGTGATTTCTATATATTCAGATTCGGTTTCATAAATGTTAATTAATAGTTAGTTTTACTCATTTCTAACTAGTAGATGTAACCTACTTGTACGCCAAAACAATTTAACGAGTTTTTCATCTTTCTCCACCTTATAGAAAAATTTGGTTTGTATTTAAAATATTTTATACATTGCTAACCTACATTTATGTCCACAGTATTAATCTGTTCAACTTTCATGTGTTAATCAAATCAAAATGTATAACGGATTAACTCATATAAAAATTTTTACTTGTCCCTTTTTAATAAGAAAATGTTGAAATAGTGATGTAGGCAAATGTATTTTATGATTGAAATTTAGTGAACGCCTATAGCAGTTCTGAAATTGTTATGGCCAGGCATATAATAATTTTATTGAATTTTATACATTGCACATAAACGTTTACTATAGGCAATAATCAATATCTTATAGTGATAGAATTTTGAGTTAAGTAACTTTATTTACAAGTTATTAACAGTTATCAATTAATAATATTTAGAACAGTGTTATAGAATGAGATTAATTATTTGTTTTCATATTTTATCGTCATAAGGTTTGAAATTCTTTTTACTTTTCATTGCTTTCCTCCTGATAAATCTGATTTGATTTATCATTTTTCTATATCGTAGTTCTATCAGGGGCGTAGCCAGGATTCGTCAAAGGGGGGTGCGCGCTTCGCTAGTAATTTTCCGACAGCTTATTTTGTGTGCAAACGACGATATCTGCTATACAGGGTAATTGGGTAATTACAAATGCTATTGTAGAAGTATAGTCACTACTGATAAACAGACAAATAAATTATTTTATTTGTATGTTATTTACTCTGTAATAATAAAACAACACATATAAACAATATGGAGTTTATTTAAAAAACTTAATGATTTCGGAAATATTCGAAAATATCTCAAATTTCCGAAAAATAGGATTTTGAAGGGGGGGAGCCCGGGCTCCCCTCCTTCTGGCTACGCCCCTGTCTATTCTCTTGTTCTATCTCTCTTCTCTCAATTCTTGTCTCAATATAACGCTAATTTAGATTAACGAATAAGCCCACAGTTGGATCAACACGGTTGATAAAGAATATAAAAAAATTTGAGAATATATAGTTTTATGTCACCTGTATAACAACATAAATCTTCATTAAATTATGTCCATTAAAACCTATACGCACAATTAGAATGGATATCAGACTCCAGCACAATCCCAGTATGACTAGAAATATCGGGAAAAGCTATTTAGTACAAATTGTACTTCGTTCTCGTCATTTACTATTCCTCATGAGCAATTCTGCAGACGATATTCATTTGTTTACGGGAACGAATCTAATCCACCACATGACGACGGATACTAATTTGATCAATGTACATATATGAAAAAGGATTCTCTTAGTCGCCTGATAATTAAAAAAAAAGTATTTTGTATTATTTTTACGATTTTATGGAAGAAAATCAATACTGTTTTTTTATTTGTCAACATGTTGAGATTATATACATATATTCGCGGTCCAAACATTGAACTAGAAAGTTAAAGTTCAAAGGTCCAAGCATTCTACCCATTTTGCGCGGTATAAGTGGGATGCGCAGAGTAAAAATGTTGTGGGTTCGGTTTTAGTAATATAGCTACATGTTTTTCTGTGTTATTTTAAAGGTGTGGTAATCTTCATAGGCCTATTGTTTCTTAATATATGAATAGAAAAATTGGTATTGTTTGAATCATGATATATGTTACATACATATATTTTAAATGGTTGAAAATGTCTAATATCATAGTTTCATAGTTATATTATCGTTTTATTCCACTATATATTTTCCAAACATACTATGCCTTAAATGTCCCAAAAGTTTATTTTATTTTATAGAATATATTAAAAATAGTGTAATCTGTTATATATTTTAACAAAATTTACATTTTCTATGTCAACATTTACAGATGAACTCAAAATAATGAGACCAAATGAAGTTGGCACCATATGCAAAACCATTATTGAGAAATACCATTATCATTCTATTGAGGAAAGAATGCCACTTCTATGAAGCGATTGATTCATTAAAATTTCTTTAAAGAAATAATGAACTTTTTAATGGTATTCGTTTTGTTAAATTAACAATTAATTATTTTAAAATAATTTTATATATTAATTATAAAGTTCATATAATAATGTTCAACCTAAAATTAAGCTTATTTGTTATTTTAAAATAAGGATCTACTGAATAAATTGAGTGAATTCAAGATGTTGGAAATGTTGTAAATTATATCTTATATTGATTGCTAAGATCAAAATATTCTGTTGTTTCGATATTAATTAAGTAACATGTCATTATGTATAAATAGTAGTTTTTGCTTCATCGGGAATTCCTAGTATTCAAGGTGACTAGCGTTAATTTTGTGCACTTTGTGTATAAATATGCTTTTAGTCAAAATATTATTGTTTATTAATTATTTGAATAATATAACTATTCAGATTATTCGGGTAATATTAGTTTCAAAAATACAGAGTGTTCCAAAAGTTCCTACGACATAGAGAAAAATAGTTTTTATGAAATTAATATATTAATAAAAATCAGAATTATACTCATAAAAATGAAACTATACATTCAGAGTGTACAAACAGTAATGTTTAAACGGTATGTAGTAGGATACATAAATTATACACAAATTAGATGTCATAGGGATCGACCTGCAGCCCACCCTTGTCAACACACAAGCGCAGTCGTCTGAAGGTATACACTTGTTGATGGATTCGAGAATATTTGTAGGGATCCTGGCAAATTCCCTTGTAATGAATTCTTTCAGATGAACTATATTTATCGATTTCTGAGCAACTATTTTCGGTTTCAAATTCCCCAAAGTTCGTTATCGCAGGATGTCAAATCTGGACTACGCGGCGGCCATTGTGTCGGTCCCAATTTGCTTACACATCGGTCTTGGAAATTTTCTGTCATGAATTCTCTTCTTCTCATTGTTCTCACTGTTGTACATGAGATGCCATTAGAATAGGCTACCTTTAGCCTCTAGTGCAGGGATGAATTCTTCACGAAGCATAATAATGTAGTTTTCCGAAGAGACCGTGCCGTTGAAGAAAAACGGACCAATGAGATGCTAGCCGACATTGCTGCCCACACCATAACTTTTGGGAGGTGCTGTTTCACTTGTTTCCAGAAATAAGTATTTTGTTTAGACCAAAACGAAAGCTGCAAACTACCACTACCTTCGGCATATATACTGCACACTCATCCGTGAAAAAGAGTTTATCTCTTCTAATGTTTGCTATCGTATTTTGCCAATATTTGTTGGCAGTCTGCCTCACTGAGAAATTGTACTTTTGTTGACTTCCAACTTCTGTATCCCAGATCCTTTGTCATTACCCTGTGTAATGTCGTTTGTGGTCAATTTAGTTCATCAGATTTCTTCCTTACTGACATCTGGGGGTTATCTTCCAGCGATTAAGTAACATTCTCATGCTCATCACCTCGCTCATTTGGGTGTCCACTTCTTGGTAAATAATGGATGCTTCCGGTTTCAAATAACTTGTCATGCCAAATTTTTATCTCTCTTGTATCTGGAGGATTAGCATCAAATCGTTCTCTTAATTTGCTTTTCAAACTTCTGATGGCAGCAATACTATTATCGTTATCGTGATACCAGGCAGGCCCGTAGAAATACCTTTTTTATTAGGGGCGGCCACTTTTATAAAACACACTAATATCAAAATTATAAATATTAAATATCGCTATGCTCCTAAAAAGTTAATTCAGTCTAGGTATACATGAAAACATATTTATTTTGACTAAAATATATTTAGCAAAAGTGGATACATTTTTATATATACAAGGATACAAGGTATAGTATACAAGTGTATACAGGTATATATACAAGATACAAGGAAATACAAGGAAGACCCCGTAGTTTTTGATTAATCCAAATCACAAATGCAGACACTGCCAAGGTGTCGAGGACATTGAAAAGAACTGTCAACGACGATTCCCTATTTGCTCATCGGCATCTGTATAAGAGATGATCCTGACACCCCACAACCCCGATATTTACAGTTATCGTAACGAAAGATGATCCCTGTGTAAAATGACCAATGTAAAAGTAACCATTAGGTATGAACATTGGCAAACTGACATATGGTATAACCAATGTACCAAATAGAATAGAATTGTCCCAAAAAAAAAGAGAGTATAACTTTTATGTTCAGTGTAACCTTTTAAGCAATCAGAATAAGTTTTAATTTTTATTAGCCATCTACTTTTATGTTTTTGTGCAACAAGCACTTTTAATTAACTATCTGAAATGTACCGATTATCATTGTACTTTTTAAAATTTTATTATTATTGTAGCTACATAACGTCATCCTGTATTTAAGATAGGTTGCACTGGGAAGAAAAAGACTGGGGTCAAATTAAGGAATGCGGGAACCTTGAAATATAGAATCGTGGACTAAATTGCTTGTTATATTCTATATTTTACAATCAATTGAACGTCACATTGTTAGAATATTTCTGATAGTAAATTTGAAACTCAATATACCTTCTTTTTTTATAATAAATAAGTATGCTCTCAAGCTAGAAATCGATTTTCAGAGATAAGACAAAATTAGATACACCAGCAAATAATGTTGGGCCACATTCTTGTACAGGTTCTAGGGGTTATATGTAATTCAACAAATTAGTTTTAAAACCAATAATCTCCACAGTCAAATATACATTTGGTTATTTAAGGGGGTATCACTTGAAAAACACTAACATCGTGTGCATCATAAAATTATTTTCAATTAATGGATAATCTGGAAAAAAATCCAGTTTGTTTATTATGAATGTAAAAAAACATTGTGGGATTCTATATAAACGAAAGAAATTATCTATAATTAATATTTCGTAATGGAAACTTGCAAATTATATATTGAAAATCACTTTTTAATATATTTTAAACACTATCTTAATAACATATTTTCATTTAAAAAAAGTTAAATACCAAAATTCATAATTAGGTATGAACTAGAATACAATGAAAAGAAATATTTGTATCACGTTTCAGAGTTCATATTTAGGAGTTAGTTATTGAAAAGAATGTCGGGATGTTCAAATGCGATAATCGAAGTTAACACTTCTAGCAGAACCAGATGTTTTTGGAAGCCTATTTAATAGGAGGGGACGGGTCCAATATTCACAGCCAATTCAGCACATTACGTTCTTCAAATCGATTAAAAATACTTAATTAGTTCTCTAATTACTCAATTTAGTTAGATGTGCTCAACAGGAAGGGAAAAGTGTGAAATGTGTGTTTCGCCTATTTGTGATCATTTATGACAACAATGCGTCAGGATGAGCTAAACAAACAGACTCCAGTCCATGATTGAGTCTGAAAACTTGAATACCTTTTAATACAATTCAAGTTATTTTGAATAATGTATTACACGTCAACTAATACACTATATTCAACAAAAATATATAGAATGAATCGAAAGTGCACTAAAAGTTAAGCGGGCAGGCTAATGAACATTTCAGTAGAATGTCATCTGTATGTTTTTAGCAATAAACTATGGTCCAATTGCTACAAACCAGCCCACAGTAAAACACAAGGGAAAATGAAGTCCATAAACACTCAACAATGACATTAATTTATTCGCCTAAATAAAGCATAAGGAGAGCTCATATACAGATTTATAAGCACTCATTTATGCATAAAATGGAACATGAGTGAGTGACAACAATGTAGCTATGATAGGCAGCGCTTAGATCACATTATAGTATAGCAAGAAATGGAACAAACGTACAAATACAGTAAATATTATGCTTGGTAAAATCATCACTTCCTACGTAGTGGGCACGACAGGTTACTACACAATGCCATGAATAACCAACAGACAACAAAAAACCGAACCGAATCCGAAATAAATACAGAATAACTAAACTAGAATATAACACAAAAAACATGTCAACGCACAATTCGTAATGGTAAAGCAATAGCTGACATGTCTTTTATTTTATATAAACAAAGAGAGAGAATAGTATTGTTGAGGGTATATGAAGACCACTAGCAGGAAGTTGCCACTGTGGTGCCCACAGTAGATGGAATGGGGGGAGGAAGGGAGGAAGGTGGGGGGGGGTATTTAGTCAGTGAAGCGACGGTTGGGGTTGACTCCGAAGAGAATCTCTCTGATCTCTGGGACCATCTTGTGGCTGATCTGGTCGAGCCGACTGTCCAGAGTGTTGACTACACGGATCTTGCCGCCTCGAGCTAACACCTCCACACCACCAGAACTGTCGAAAGAGGAGCAAGGTGGGCATTAGCAAGGTCGGGTACATTTATAAAAAGATAGTCTGGGAAAGAACAATTAATAATAGCGAACTATTACACAAAAGGAATTAATCTCAGTCGTCTTAATTGCATTTAATACATTCTATATTGTACTGATTGTACTGACTGTACCGGTTAATAATTCAAACTTATTTACATTTATATTAAAGTTAAAATTATAGACAGTTAATAAAGAGACACAATTTTTTACAACTAAAAGGAAATAAACAATGTAAAAGAAAAAAGACGACCAATAAAAATTATAAAGAATCTCACTCTATGTTCATATTTTTGTTTACGTATCTATGTATGAATTAAACAAAGCATAGCTTAACAGAAATAATTTATAAGAAATTATATTTTCATTTCCTAGACCATTTTCAAGTTAGAAATAACCATAAATATGGTTCGTACACTTTCACCAGAATAATATTCTATATTTTTCAATACACCTTTAAAATATTTTTCAAACGTTCGTAACAAAGATACAAACTTTCTGTAAGTTTATACCTTTACAAAGTTTCAACTGCACAAAACAGCAGTTCCAATATATATATATATATATAAGATTTTAACAAAAGATTAACAGATTAAAATCAGTTTGCATAGAAGAGAAAGCGCATGCCACAGAAAACGCCGTCATTAATTTTTTTTAATATTCAGTGTCGGCGTTATTCAGTGATGACGTTATTCAGAAAAACAGATAAATTAAGTGACGCGTTATTCCGACCCTGAGACCAAACAAATAGGTTATTGTTATTCAGTGACGGCGTTATTCCAGCAACCCGATGAATTATGGGTAAAAAATGTGTAACAATGAATTATATATTATGTAATAGGTCTGTTGAAAATAGTAAGAGCGCAGAAAGCAAATATTTCAATATGATTCATCAAAAATTTGCTCAAATTTACACAACTGATCACATTGAAGTTACTTTGTTTTGTATAGGTACGGTACAGACTATATGTAGGTAGTGTATTATGTTTTTCCCTGACTGATGTTTTAGACAATATACCGAGTCAAAATAATCCAAAATAAATATAATTACAGTATCTATAACAAATAATCTTATTTTAAACATACATCAATTAACATAAGAGCAGTAACTTTTCGTATGGACCAGTAAAAATTGAATTTACTAATTTTAATTTATTTATTTTAACTGAAAAACAATGCCATCTTGGAAAGAACTAATTATAGCAGCACAATCGTGATGCAAAAAACAGCTTTTTATTTCTCGTTCATTGTCTGCATTAAAACAGAACATGTATGAATATTTATGCAGAAGCACTGGTTAGCTCTCGACACAATCACACGTTGACAGAACTTATTATCATGCGCAGAAACACAACAGATAACATGATAATAGTCAACGAGTCTCCACATTACATTAATAAGGATTTTAATATATTTTAATCGGTGAAAGGAAGCAAGCAAGAAGCTTACACGTTAGCTGGAAGGAAGTTCTGTGTATCAACGACGATATTAGCAGCCTTCCCAGTCGCCTTCTCATATTTATCTTTGGCACCACGGACCGCTTCCTGCAACATAGAGAGCATCAGACCTGGTTACGTTTCAACTTAAAGCATAATTTAAAATGTAATGTTTCAAAATAACTCAAGTATATGGGAATATTTATATACAATAGATCAAAAAGTATCTAAATTAGCTAAATATGCAAATTTTCTATAAAGGTGTACAAAATACAACAAATCTTAGATAGGATTTTTATTTTGTTTGTGATATTTTCTCAGGGTGATAATTGTAGCACATACAGTATGCTATGAACAAGGAGACCCGAACATTCGCTCATCACTCTTTTGAGGTTTGATTTAGAAGATAGAAGCGACCTAAAGCTATCAACATATGTATGCATATATTCTATTTGTGCTATTTTTAACTATTATTGTTCATCAATATCAATTTTGGCGAGTAAGCTACATTGAGAATTAAGGATTTTCACAAAGCACGAGGTTTTGAAAAGGGTTCAGATCAATCAAATCTGCCACCACAGAAATAAGCAGGAAACACACAAACGTTAATTTATAATCTCAAATAATTTCGATACTAGTAGAGAAGAAATTAATGTACTGGTTGTTGTGTTTAGCCGCTGTCCAAGGACTAGAGATGAAGAAAAATGATAAAAGAAGATCAGAGAAGTGTTGTAAAGTGGAAAGGGCAGTTAAATATGATATCGGTATCATGGTGTTTGACCTCTAGGCTAGGCATTTATTTCGAGTTGTGCGGAGCTGTGAGATGGTATGGCTGATGACATTTGTGTGTGGATTTGAGTGTTTTTATACGTGATGCTGTCGATGTTGAGAGGCACTAATAGGTGGAAGTTTTGGATATATTTTGCATAAATGTTTGCGTTTGAAGTTGGTGTGTTTCAATTTTGTAATTAGTAGTGATTAAGTTGACTGTTGCCTATTAATGTGAGTAATATTGCCGATTTTTTCTTGTAGGAAGCTATAATTTATTATATAAACTTATAATATTTGACAAAGCAATTGTTGTTTCAGCAACCAATGTTTGACTTTCTTCAAAACGTGCTTAAGTACAACTTACAATTAAGTAAAACTACAATTTTAAAGTATATCCAAAAAAATGTCAATTAAATAGAACTAAAATCTAAAGGAACCAATCATTTTTCATAAAGGAAGCCAAGGGTATGTGCATATATTGTTTATCGTAGCTAATGCTTAATGTGCATTTCATTTCATTCATTGATTTTATTATATTCATGTAATCATTTCTGTTTCATAATCATTCATGTGTGAAATGTCAACTAAAAGTTTCTGGTAAAAAAAATTGTGTTGAAATTATGAATTTAGCGATTTTTTGGCGAAAGTATTTTGAAAGCGAGCTCAGACTCTAAATTAACTTGTCATATTTAAAATCTAAATATATTGCTGCAGCATTATGATATCGCATCAATAAATGTTCGTTTTTGTTAACATTGTTATAGTGTCAACATAATCATGACAACATGCTATCTTGTACTGCCAGGTAGCAGAAAACCAGTTTCAGTAACTGACAAGCCAGGGGTCAATGACTAAGTAACACAGTACACGATACTATTAATACGTGCGCATTAATTTATAATAAGTTAATACGTCGATACAATGCCACAAATCACGCGGATTGTATGGCAGTATTACTAATTGATACAACGATTGAACGACATAGTTGAGTCACTCAGATGGATAGAAATCGAAACAATTACATGACGCACTTTTCAATTCGACTAAGTGTAACATTACAAACAGAACACCATGATATACAGGTAACGGATAAATCAGAACATTATGATAAACTCAGTTTCGGTATGAATGAATAGTCATTACTAGTTAGTACAATGTATATCCCAATATTTAATCATATTATGCAGCAACATTGCATTATACTAGAATGTCAGAAACATATAACCAACGATTGTCTCCAGCAGATTTCTTGTTTGTCCATTGCGCATCGGTGTACAACACATATTAGGTAACAATTAAATTATGTTATATTTATTATAAGATTATATCAGTTCAATAATGATTATAATGTTGAGCAATATTTTTTTTATCAATGCCTAGTTTTTTTACCATTATCTCAAAAAGATATGTAATATCCGTTTATGTTCACAACAAAATAGAACAATAATTATCATTACATTGTGTTTTAAATTAACTATATATAAACGCAAATTAGTTCGATTCGTTAAAAATGTAACATTCGTCGCGAGCTTTGCACATAATTAGGTAAACGTTAAAACTTAAGGATTGGTAAAAACGTCCCCAAGAAAAGTGAAAGTGTACACTCGAATGCAAACATGGAGAACGGCAAACACGTATGAAGAATACTGAAATATATTTTTGAGACATATTATTATGAACACTATAAAAGGAAAATTTCTTTACTCTCTAATTTCAGTTTAACGTCAGTACGACCACTGACTCTTCGGTGGCTGTCACGAAATCGTACACACAAACGAGTCTCATAGAAAAAGCCTAACTGCCTCATATGGAAAATGTGTTAAAAGTAACAGTCACAATAATCACATAAAATAAACATATTTTGAAATCTTGAAACGTGATGCTTGAATACTATCAAATAGTCTACTACAATTATTAAAGTAGTATGGGAGCGTGATCTCTACTTCACCATTTTCCCCATAAACTTTCCTTTCATTGGCCCCTTGATCAGCTAGGTAATATGTCGTGTTCTTATTGACCGATTTTAAATAGGTCAAGGCCGTTTCCGGGAAAATAAAATGCGAGAATTTCAAATTTGAGGTTCCAAGAGACAATCAGAATCGAGTTGCTATGGCTTCCTATCTATTCCTACCAAACAAAGTCAAGGTCGTTTCCAATTAATTCAAGGTCACATAGTTTTATTTTGCCAATTAGAAATTGATGAGAGGTACCCTAATGATAGTAATCGATCATTTTAAGTACACTTATTGATCCGGGTGGTTTTAATAGGGATTTCCACTAAGTCGGGGTCGTTGAGTTCACTTTTGGTACTTAGAAATCGGTCATTCATTTATTGATTAACATCATTTATTGATTTTTCTCAATACTATGTTTTGCAGGACTGATTCGCCGATTAAATTCAGTATGGAAATTGGTTTTAGATATACTACTACTACAGGTATACTATAAGTATACCATAAAAGCGCTATTCGTATATACTATAAGCATACTATAACTACCCTAAACTCCTAAAATGTTATATCCTAATATCCCTAAAGTAAACTCCTAAATACCATAAACGCCTAAATCCCTATCTCTAAAATATATCCCGTAAACAAACAAGCAATAAAATATAAGAAACAACATTACTTTCAGTTTTTCTGCGATTTTCTCATTTATCTTAAAATTTTCCTAAAATACCATATCTGTTTTTCGCAAGACCAAATCAATCAGTCATTTTACACAGAAGGGCCTTTTTGAAGACTCGTGCGTATAAATAACAATCGAGTAAAAACAGCGTAGATGAATAATAAAACATAACAAAAAAAGTGTGTCCAATTTGAGACACAAGTTCGAGCCGTACACAATAGCCTTCAAATGTTGTTTTTAATATACTGTACACCTCTTGACCAATATTGAACAATGCATTCATTACCATGACAACTCAGGTCTAACTTACATTGACGAGGTTGACATCCTGTTGACGACATCTCACCAACATGTCCTTCTCCAAGAGTTGGTAAAGACCCTGCCATGGAGAAGGCATACAGGCATAATAGATCAAATTGTACTGATAAAGATTATAATAGAGGTTATTTTATGAACATACAAAATGATGCACACGGCCGAAACATTTTAATTATCAAATATTTGAAATATGTTTGTAAATAAAACGGGCTCCAGATAATTTGGTTCATGTAAATCGACACCAGCAAAACAAAATGTATACGAAAAATAACCAACCCATTCTAAACAGATGTAATGAAATATTTTTTTTTCTAATTTTGTATTTGATGAAAAAATTGCACCTTATTCTGTATAAAAAACAGATAAACGAAGTGAATATTTGTCGAGTAATAGTTCTATCAATTCCAACAACTCTAACAAAACATTAAGTAGCTAAATTAATTATCAAAAGTTTAAAGAAGTGAAATTAAAATAACAAATAATATTAAAACAATACGAGTTCGTGTATTAATACAATAATTGTATTTGTTGTACAAGTAAAACAATAACTGCACAATAATCAAATTAGCACAACTGCAACATAATCTTTGCCAGTGACATTTGGTTTTACACGCATAAAAACACAAAACGCAACGTATTGCATCGATCAAGCAAATTTAAATGATAAAATTATATTATTAATGTCGTAAAAACTAAATATCTTCACGCATAATACTTTAATATTGAAAGATTATAAAATGTACATTGTAACATGTTAAAGAATTAATTATACTGATATGCGCACCTTCATTTTTACAAATAAATTAATAAAAGATCTTTATTAAAATAAAGCAAATGAAATAATATAAAATTATATTATTTAAAATAAATTCTTATATGTTCTGACTACTGGTATAAATTTGATATATATAACATTTTATAATGCCTATAACAAAACAAGAACGATAGTGAATTAATTTTCTTTGTATAATTTACAGATACGAAATAGAATTTAAAAACAAACTTCAAAGCTGTCAGGAACTATAACTCCTCCTCTATAACTACTCCTCCTCTACTCCAGCTACGGTGAATACAATCATACAGAACAGATGGTGAAGCCACAACGCGCATACCTGAGCAATGAGTCCCTCCAGAGTGGTTTTATAGCGGCCCTGATCCTCCGTGATCTTACTGAGACGATTACGGCCTTCTTCTAATATTGCCTGATAGAATCAAGGGCAGATAGGAGGCTTCTTACTTGACTTTTTTGATAAATATTTATGTGTAAAAAATACTAAAATATAGTAGATTCTTGAAATCAGAATTTCAGAAAGAAGCAGAAAGCAGCATAAAGAAGAATTTCGGCAGACTATAATTAAGTATTGTAATTTTTAAAAGTTGAATTGAACAAAAACAATGTATTAGTATTATTACGTAATAATGTCTTAATACACCACTTATACAGTTATTGTTTTAAGGCATGAATTTTTAGATAGTTATTTTTTTAAATAAAGTAATTGATTACTGAAATTTCTATAATTTGAAAGAAAAATTATATAATAAAGAAAAGAATATATAAAATTAGGAATAGTCTAACTGGTTGCATCGTAGACTACGCTGTTTTCAAAAAATACATAACATGAGGCGAAGTATATATATCAACGTTTTGATAAAGTAAATCAGCATGTATAACTAACTCTGAAGCTAATTAAATAATGTTGAGCACTAACATTTATAATCATTCACATTAGTCATATCAATGAAAGAGTACTAATATTGTTAATTAAATAAGTAATGTCTTAATAAGTGTAGGAAAACATAGTTTATCAAGTTGTTCAACTAACAATAGTAACATTTACAAATACTATTTGTATTCACTGAACATAGTAAATAATAGATCACATTGTTTAAACGTGCCAAAAGCAAACATATTAAACCTGTAAACTCACAATTTTTATGAAGACCAATTTTGACAAACAACTTTATTTTTCAAATATTTTTAGTAAGGTGGCAAGTAACCATTCCAGTATTATATTATATTACGTAATGTAAATTATATTATATCAATGTAAACTACATTTTGAGTTAATACAGTTTCGATAAACATTTTATGAATATCAATGCGGATTTATAATTATAATAACTTTAAGAAAGAACCGACTCAATAATTGCTACAGATTAATTATAATCAAAAACTTCAATTGTATTGTATACTAATATAACTCATACGTGTCTATCTACAATTTCGAAAAGGATAATGTAATAGTTTATAGAATAAACATAATCTTACATAATAGCAACTGGCTAGATTATTTTTATATAAAAATATTATTTCAAGGTATTGAATAATTTAAGTTATTGAATTATTGACAAATAAAATATAGAGAAATATATCAGTTAATAACCTGAATATGCTGCTGTCTATTCTGAAGTATCTTCAAACGAGCCTGATTCATCATGTTTGAATTTTGGCTGAAAGAGGAGTATATTTTTAAAATACATTTTACACCAAAAAACCAATACAAAATTGATGCAAAAATTTTTTAATTAACTATTTCTACAATATGTTTACTCTAATGTATTGTATTTAAGTTAACTACATAGAATTTATCACATTTAAATAAGTATCATATATTTCACAGTAAAATTTCATGGAAGTAAATTAGCAAGCTGTATGTTCATGTTTATAACTAACAGTTCATAATGTAGTGCAAAATCGATAGTATAAACAAATCTTAAAAACAGACGGCATCTCTAGAACAACTGAATAGTTTTAATACATGTACAGCATAAATGCTTTCATTGCTTAACTTGTTGTATTAATAATATAAATATTAATGATGAATGAATAAACAAAGGTATATGAGGAATTCTAAAATCTTAATGTTCAACAAATGAATGTATATCAAGTCTTACATCTTTTTAGCGAGTTCAATCTGTTTCTCTTTCTTTGTGTAGTACTCCATAATCTTAACTCGCTGATCCTGGACCAATCGTGATTTCTCAATCTGAAACTCTTCTTCTGCCTAAATTGAAAGAATACAGAGAAAACTTGCAGGCCGAATGTGTTATAATAGTATAACGCTACAATGGTGATGAGTAAAATTCTTTGAAATTAAAAAAATATAATTTTAGATCAACTTTGAAACACTTATTATCTTTTAAAGAAACTATTGATGAAATATTCATTGTGCTGTAGATAACCAGCTTACCTTAGCATCAATTTCTTCAACTTTTTCATTGGCTTCTTGATCAATAAATGCTGTCATATGACGGATCTGAAACCATTATACAATAAGGTATAGAAATTATATATATATATATCTAATTGTATATATTACTAATATATGTGTGAAATTAAAATATTATATTAAATATTATATAAATAATATTTAATTAATTTCATATTATTAATATTTAATTTATATAATTAAATAATAGTATTATATGTTTAATATGTATAGATAATTGAATTCCCAGTAAAAAAAATTATGTAACTAATTTATAAGAAATTTTAAAGTAACTGATTAGATTTAGAAAATGTAGAAATAGTTTTATAATATTATTTTTACATGAATTCACACATCTTATTCCTAGTAAGGTAATACTAACTAATTATCTCTAATCTATCTTAATAAACATTTCTAGGGTGTTATTCATTTTTCAAAGGAAGTAAATCTAAATATTATCGAAATTTTACAAGACATGTTACAAAGCAGTGTTCAAGTTGGAAATAAATGTTGAGAACCTATTTAATATAATAGACATATTGAAATTCAACTATAAAGACAGTACAAATATATGTCTGTTCATTTAATCTTGACCACTTAATTTCTAATCTTTAATTTTAATTTTTTTTTTAACTCCAATGACAGTCAACTGAGTTAACTATTGATAAAGAATTAAACATGTTTACTTTACATAAAAGTAAGAGTCACATAAAAGAAAAAGTCACATTAAAAGAAACAATTCAAATATACTACTGAAGCATATTCATTGGCAGTGCTATATAAATATACTATATATAAATATAAAATGTACCTAATATTTTAAGTATAAAATTGTACTTTTTATTCTTATTAGCTCAGTCACATTTGAATTAAACTACTCTTTTTTGCTTAGCTCTAACTAGTTATTTTGTCAATGGATTTTGATCTTAACTAGTTTTATGCAAATTGACTCATATATGGAGTCTAGCAGGCCTTGTAAAGTACTAAATTCAAACATATTTCTTTGGTGTGGGACATGGTCTAAGTACTAATGAATCCTAATAAGGACAAAACAATGCTGTCCAGATCTCCCTGCCAGCGAATATGTGTTGTAGTAAATTTAAAATGTTTATTTTATAGTGACTTATCTAATATTCTATGTTTTATATTGTACTTTTTACTTTTGATGTTTCTAGGTATTTCAGAGAAATTCAAACAAAATTCAATGACAATCATAAAGTAAAAATCTATCAAACTTATTTTACACATAAATAATTTTTAAATAGTGAAATCAGAATTGAATTAATTAAAGATATATAATGTATTTCATTTAGTTACTCAAAATAAAGAAAAGCATATATATATTAACAGAAATATTATAAATATAATAAAAATATCATGCATGCTTTTTTGTTAAATCCTGTGAAAACCAAGAAACTTTTTTCAAACGATTTTTCTCTACATAACCTTGGCAAAAAATGTATTTAGATTAAAATTACATTACATTTCTGCATACATGTATACAAATTCATTAAAATTCCATGACTTTTTCAGGTTTTTTATAAGTGTATAAACACTGCATTATTAGATGATTTAAAAGCACTAGCTTCAATATTACCAGTCACTTACAGTAACATGTTGGCACTAACAATAAACAAAACTCACTGAGCAACCATAAACTGAACTACTTAATAATTGATTACTAACTTTGAACAATGATGGTTGTGCATATACTGAAGAATGACAATTAGATCATTAGTGTTAAATTGATTGCAATTAATAATTATTTACAGAAAATATCTGCAATTGTACAGTCTATATTTAAAAGATAATTAAACAATGCATAATGTAAAAACATTCTTAACCAACATTCTTATCATACATTAAATTATTTAAAATCAGCATTAAGCTATGTGCAATCAGTAGTATCTACAGGATTAAAATACAATACTGATTTTTGTTAGTTACTTATTTAGTAAAAACTTGATCTCAATTGCACAAAAACTATGCCTATGCCAATACTCTGAGAAAAAGCTTATCTAGATCATTTAAAAAAATGCCTGTGCCGTGTACCCATGTATAAAACGTGATGCTGATTAAACAAAACTGATGCTGCTACCAGGTTCATGGGAAAAAACGGATGTTGATTCTGAATAATGTGATACCACTACCAGGCTGATGGGATAAAACCTGATGCCAATGTTATTTGATATTAATATAAAGTATAGATAAAATGTAATATAAGCTTTTTAAAAATTTAATTTATTTAATTACTTAATTATCACATATTATACCTATTTATTTTTAACTAGTCTTCATATATATCACCAATTGCTACTTAACTTATATTATTGAACAGATATGGTCCATCTTGTTGATCTAATAACTTACCTAGGGTGGTCCATCTCATAATCTATCCTATATTCCCTCAATAGTTGCAATAACTATATAGTAAATATTATCTGTCATGCCTTGTCTGCATCAACCAAACTAATACTCAAATTTAGTATTTTCTATTCAGAATTATTTTTAAGAATAATGGAAGTTATTTGAAAAAAATTGATGATGTACTTTTCAAAAAAAATTATAATATTGAAATAAGCAAATCTGGAAAATCTGTATAATGCTATATAAAAAATTGCTAATACTCAAACTTAGTATTTTCTGACTCAGAAAGAAATTATATAACTAATTAAAGTAATTTTGTTAAAATCATTAGTGTATATTTTTTAAATCAAGATAATGATTAAAACCAATACATTTAATAAATAATTCTGACACCAAAACAATATATTTTATGTATTGTAAGTATTTCAATATATATTGATAAATCAGTGCCAGAGTGGTTTAATTAAGTATTTTTAATTATCCAAAGCATTAGTTTTACATGCAATATATATTATAGAAACGTATGTAAGAATATCATATTGTAATAAAATTACAGTACCAATATATCTAGTAATAAAATGGTAGAATACAAAAACTACTCTTAGTTTGGGTAATTGCATAGAACATAATTATTACTAATAATGTACAAAATAATGAACAAAAAGTATTAATTCCAAAAATTAACACATTACAAATGCTTACTTAGTCTTTTAAAAGTTAGAAGAATTGTTCATCACAAGAATGGGCACATTATAAATACTTACCTGCATAGTCTTTTACAGCTCTCAACAACTGTTCCCCATATCTTGGATTAATTCCTCAAAAGCATAATTGGTCCTTGTTTTCTTGAAATCCACATAAATTGATGCTTGTTCCAACCAATATGCACCATTATAAATATGATGTGGCTAACAAAATTTGGTGATATATTGGAATATTGCATGAAGTTTGGGCATGATCTAGAGTCCAAGTTCCTAAAAGCACTCCTCAAATTCTGAGATGTGAAGTTTGTAGTTGACATCCAGATTTATCCCATAACAGCTGTCTAAAACAAGTTTGAACTTTTGAAATGCCAAGATGTGATTGGGTTTAGGACAAAAAAGCACTTTACTTTACAATAGCTTTACTCAGTCCAATAAAAATACAGGAAATTCCACTGAACATGCCACTATGGTATCCCTCCTGTTCCACATGACACAGTTTTGCCCACTCATCAGCTTCTGGCCTCACAATCTTAAGTCCATTGTTGTGATGTGGCCAAAAAGCAGATGAAGCTCAGGCTGTGGAATAATGTCTAAAATCACCTTGTCATTGTTTTTGAAAATTGATGGGTGGAAAACAGCAGCCTTCTTTTGTGCACCAACACAGCGCCATTTCCAAAACAGTTCTCAAAGACTTCTCAGAGCATGCAATTCACCAGTAGCAGCAAAGAGTATATTTGTTTTTTAGACATTGCACCATGTCCAAGGGTCATTGAATATATGAGCCATTAACCCAACCAGGAAATTGGAAAGTTTCAAGTTAGTGGCAATTGTGAAGGGAAGGGAAATGTCATCCAGCTTGAGAGTTAACCAAATATGTATAATATATTTCAGTAAATTTCTGGAATACTTGTCACTAGTGCAATGATGATCAGCTTTTTCACACTACCATCTTTCAGTGACTTAGCTCAGTCAGACATAACTTTGTCTGTGTCTTAGCATTTCTTAATTGGGTTATACTGATTTTAATTATATTTATTGATTTTAAGAAAATAGTATATCAATTTTTTTAAATAACTTTCATTATTCTTGATATTTTTTCTTAGTCAGAAAATACTAAATTTGAGTATTAACAAAATTTTTATTGGGTTATACTGATTTTCCAGATTTATTGATTTAAAAAAATGATTTTTTCAAATAACTTCCATTATTAAAAAAATTTGAGGCAGAAAATAATAAATTTCAGTACAGTGAACCTGCTTAATATGTATACCTTGAGTTCAGACGAATTATATGTAATAAGTGAACCTACTTATTAAACAATATTCATATATATACACTTAAAAAAGTCAAAACAAAGTCATTATATCCTTATACACATATTATTCATATGTTATTTAACTGTCACAATATTTAAATAGATATATGTAGTACATATATACAAAGTTAACAAATAAGTAATTTTATAAATGTATGTACGTATGTAGGTACATATGTAACTAAGTAAGTCAAAGTTAACCTATTTAAAATAATCAGTAATAGATTATTGCACTTTTAGTTAATAAGTTTGTGTGATGCTATGCATTAAACGGGTAAACCAGTATATGTATTAATTTAAGTTATATATAATAAACGAACTATTTATATAGCAGTTATATACAAATAAAATGGGACCACACAAAGGATACATTATATGCGCACCTACGTATTAAGTGGGTTTCACTGTATTAACTTATTTTGGTTGACTAAATGTTGCAGAGTTAAAAACTTTGGAGTTATTTAGAGTAGAATAAAGTGCATGTAATTTGGGTTAGTTAGATTAGAATAAAAGAGAATCAGAGTTAATTAGAGTAGAATTTAATGGAATCTGAGTTATAATTGAAGAGTGAAACAAAGTTCCTTAGATTGGAGTTAGTATAGAATACAGTGAAACAAGATTTCATTAGATTGGAGTTAGTTTATAGAGTAGAGGCAAGTGTCCTTATTTTCAAACTTAATTTTTTAAATATAGGTTTTAATTCAAAAAATGATATTAAAATAGTACATCCAAACCCACTTACCTTATCAGTATAATATAATTGCCCCTGTATATAAAGTATATAAGTGCCTTTTTTACTTTTACCTTTTTTATAATATAGTCTAGCCCTACATTATACTGTGTACCAATCAAATGTGTACATATATGGTGGATGTCTTTATAAAATAGTATAATGTATTACTAAATATATATTACATTTACCTACATTGATACTACATCTAGGCAAGTCATAGAATCTATTTTTAGACTCATCCTTTGATAGCTAAATAGGCCTACTGTATAAGCTAAAGATACACCTAACATTTTTTTTCTGTTATTTCATGAGAATGACCCCAAATTTTTTTTGTTAGGCACCAAATTCAAAATTGTTTGCATCATTAAATGTTAAGTGGTCTCTGTATGCATGTTTATCCCATATATTTTACTTTAAAATATTTGTTCTTCAATTGGTTTAAAATCAATTTTCAATACAGTTTTAATAAATATAAAAACAGGGAATACTTTAAGTTATTTGGAAGTAAAATGTGTAATTTATGTTGTTTTGACTGAAAGGCTATAAGTTGAAAAAAATAAAATTGTCCATTAAGGTATTATTTATTGATGTATTTCAATACATATATACTTCAAATATTTCAATTGTATACTGTTTTTAAGGAGATTTCATGAGATTTTACCTTGTCAGGAGCATTACCAGGTATTGTTTGTGATATGTCAGTTCGTCAAATTCATAACATTGTTTTTTACTATTTATATTATGCCATTTTATCAAATTGGCCCTTAGGCTTAGCTGTGTTATAAACTTGAACAATGTTTAAAAAAAATAATGACACCAGTTCATTTAATTATAACAATAATTACTTTTTGAAGCAAACTAATATATATTGTATATCTATCTTCTCTTTGATTCATTTATAATAATGGGGAAAAAATTAGGAAAAAACTGGTCAACATATCATTTAAAGTAATAATTGTTATACCAATTTAACTATGATTTATTTAAATGTAATAAAGCTAATGCTTGGTTAATATTTATATGATCATTAAAAACAATATTTTACATCAATATTATGTAAACATAAAGAGAACCACTCTTTCTTTCCTTTTTAATTCTTTTTAAAGGAAAATACAGGTCAATATCATTTCAACTAATAATTGTTATACTAATTTAACTATAATTTATTTATTATATATATGTAATAAAATGAATGCTTGATTAATGTATATATGACCAATTTTTAAAAAAAATTCACTTTGATATTGTATAAATATCTAAAGAATTTTTATTTCATTATTAAATGATAGCTAGTTTATTTTACTTTTTAGGATGCCTAATAAATGTTGTGTTGGCTATTGTAAGTCAAATTATGACAATGAAATTGAATATATAAAAACATATTCCTTTCCAACCAAACTTTTATATTGGAGCCAAGTAAATTTGCACATTTTACTGGCCTGAAGATATACCAAAATGGAGACCATGTACATTTTGTTATGATATATGTATAAATATTTTATTTTATAAAAGTTTAATCTTTGTTGCTATTTAAAATTAAATATTATTTTATGTTCCTGTTAAACCTGCATCAATTTTCCCCAACTGTCCACCATCTGTATTTGTCCACATTCAAACTTCTTCACAACATGTTATAAAGAGGAAGATTTCATTAAAACACAGGAAAATCAAGAAAAAAAACATGGCACTATCAGCATCTGATTTTGTAGAATTGGCATCGAATTATTCAGAATCTGCATCTGATATTATTTCAGGTATTTGGCATGGGCATCGGTTTTTTTGGAATTGAAATCGGGTTTTATTAAAGTAATTGGCATATACTAGGCACCAGTTTTTATGGAATCGGAATCAGTTTTTAATTGTATTAACCTATGAATGGGGTATGAATGACTATAATTTAATTATAATAATTACAACAAAATTTAAGAAATATAAATTTTATTTAATAACTGTGGTTATACCTGTTTTTGGACTTGATCATCAGTGAGAGACATTTTAAAATATCTTCGGAAGTGGTCACAAAAGTAAAAACAAAATTCCGGCTAAGATATTTAAATTATCCGCGGCTTTGAACAATTTACATAAGTTAAAACAAAATATTTTTTTATTATATTGGGTAAATTCACATTTATAATATTTATAATATCAGTCGATTCAGTCTTGAGCCAAATAAGTCCACACTAGAAAAGTAGGTCATCGTATAGTATTACTCAGATTTGACGTAGATTATATTTTAATTTCGTTAACCATATTTACCAGTATTATTAGAGTAAGTATAATATTTTTTGGGGTTATTTTTTGCTGAATATATATATATATAATATATAATAAACTTATAATCATCATGTTTAAGTAATTTATATAGCACAAATAGAAAGACATTACGATATTATGTTTTAGTTTAGATGAGTGTATATAGAATATAGAATTATATGGGTTGTTCATTTTTGATCGCTCATTGAAATTTCAAGGCTTTTTTGAAACTCAAGGATTTCTTAAAACTATTTTAAACTATCCTTGACTCAAGGACTCCTTCAAATCCCTAGAAATTCTTCAAATTTCATGGAATCCTTAAAATCTCTATACAAATTTTAAGAAAGCTCTAACCTGATAAAAAAAATTGTGCGCGGTTCGCGGGCGGTACGTAATTAATTAATTAATTAATTATATGGATAAAGAATACTTTAAAAAGTATCGAAAAAGATAATATTTAAAGGTTTTAAATCAAATGTAAAAAGTGGCGAATACATGTTGGCAATTATAATTATAAACATAAATTTTCCAATTTTTTGGAGTAATATTCCTGTAACTTGTGCAGTTCGGGAACAAACCTCGAATACCTGGAATTTTCAGAGAATTTATTTTGCCAGGAAAAGCCAGTAAATTTGACATGGTCAGGGAATTTTATTTTATTGTTACATAAATATTTTTGCGTATATGTGAACCATTCACTCGTTTATGAATTAGCTGTATTACAATGAACTTTAACACATTTCTGTTTATACCACTACTGTTAAGATTGTATAATTATGATGTACATATTGTCACATGTATTTTATAAATAATTCGGTGAGGTATGGACCGGTGTAGGGAGGAGGAGCCGGGAAAAAGGATGTTTTTAATGAAATATGGAATAGTCAGGTAATATATCTAGGAGTATATTGTTGAAACCTTTTAACTATTCATTCAGAATATGTTTCATTAAATTGTAAAAGTTGTACTTGACTAAACATTATTATAAGAGCTTTGCTATAACTGCTTTATTGTAACTGAGCTATACATTTTGTTTGTTTGTGTAATACATACAGTAGTTTCTGTCGTTAAATAATTAATTATTACTTATGTAATTTTGTAATAATAAATATAATAAATAATATTATAAACTAATATATATATATAAACAAGGCATGCACTGTCGTTTATTATATATATTTCACCCTAACCATAAGCATATTATGTTTATAGTCTCTACATATAATATGTCGTTTTAGGAAAATTAGCAATAAACTTACTAATTCAAAGTAATACATTCAGAAATATTAGGAAACAGTGTCTCTGCACTATGATCCATAATATCTACTTTTCCTGTGTGAAAAAGATTTACGTGGAGTTCACTCCATAGTTTTAATAGAATAGCAAGAAATAGGATTTTTACAATGACCCGAGTTGAAATTTACACATTGCAAATCGATTTAAGTTGATGGATTTCATGGTTAGTTGAAGAACAAAAGTTGTCGATCGATGAAAAACGATCATGTGGAAATGTCTAAAATATGTAATAGATTGCCCAGAATTGTTGCAGATGCCTCATAAAGCTATAGTTCGCATTTTTTACCCTTTGAAAACTATATTGATGAAATTCTTGTAACGTTAACCGGCCCATTTGAGTATTTCTGATATACATTTTGACACCATAATCAAACAATAGTAAAAGGCTGTAAATATTGTCAATTGAAATTTTTTTCAGTTGTTGTGAGTGACTAGATAAAATTCTGTTTACTACACGATGCGACGTCTGTTTCATAATAACTTTGTGATACAAATTATTTCAATTTGGTGTACTGCAATCTTTTATATATAATAAACTAGCCAATTTCAACTTTTGTACAATTTTTGTAAAAACTTTTGTCCAATTTCAACAATTTGTATATTCTAGATAAAAATAAAACGTCGGAAATTGGTTAACTCCATGTAATATTTTTAACAAAACAATAATCTAGTGAATTTTAGACCACCGCCACAACCGCTCGGCCAATCTACATAGCTTGTGCAAGATTGTGAAGAAAATTATGCTATTATAATGTTTTTAAAAATAATTGTATTAAACACATAATTTAGTGATGTCAATGCATATCGCCATGTCTTCGGGCGGATGGTCAAATATATTCTCGCACGTGTGTAATGAGGTAATCGAAGAAGGTTTCCAATTATATGGAAATGTCTCGTTACTACAAAACTTTATATTTAAAATCAATTAATGGACTATTTCAACATGTACTTATTGTGGAAAAATCTTGGGTTCTGTCTCAAATGGAAATCGCTTGTACACTTGCACGTTCGACAGACATATTCATCACTAATTTCTGCTAACATTGGAGGACTGAATATGGGTGCCCTTAAGCTTAAATCAGTTAGCGATGCACAGGACTATGTGGTTTTAATCGCTGAAAAGTGTGAACCGACTCATATTGGATTACCTCCCTGTAAACCTGCAGGATGGGTCGATATCAAGGAACCTTTATATACAACAGGGAACATGTTACTGACTGAAGTATTATTTACATGTCTCAAGTACGTACCTAAATGTGGCAATTATTATGAGTCCGATCATAATGTATTTATACAATTAACAAATACTTGTTTTTTTAAGTAACCTAAAGTATTGCACTTTATAAAACAATACCTTATAGTAAAAAAGGGTACTAATGCTTTTAATAAATTTGAATAGTCTGACGTTTATGATTATTATTACAATAATTTTATATCTAACACATATTTATCTTTTTTTTTACAGATGATCTTTGAAATAATTGGTATATCTTCGATTGGAGAATCATTAATCATAGTCTGACACAGTCGAGACGTGACTTTTAAGATCTAAAAAGTTTAAAATAATGTATTTCAATATAGATTAGACCATTTTAACGTCTCGTTTAGCTTAGTTAAGTTTAAACTCGGTTAGACCAAAGTAACTTTTTCTTAATAAAATTAAAACTATAAAAGGAATTTAACTCAAGTAAACATAAATTAACGAGTGCTTGAAATCGATTATATATGAGATACCAATATTTACATAAAACTGTAGTACCTACATATATGAACAGATTGTTATCTGAGTAGGCTAGTAATTTTGATATATTTTAAGATATTTAGCATTTTATTATAACAGCAATATTTGTATTAGCTCATGAATTAATAAAATATAATTAACTCCATGTGAAAAATTGTATCATTCCGTTTGGAGCAAATATACTATAATTGGTCGCGCTAGTGACACCGTTCGGATAAATGAAACCACGCAGCAGTTAGACACCCCTCTTTTATACCGTGTCAATCACATTAACGTATTGTAACTTCATCATAAAATACATATATACAATATATATTATTGACTTCAAGGTATTTAACATAAAATTTCATATACCATTTTTTTGTTCAATTAATTTGCGACTATAATTTGCAACAATTTTGTTATATATATATTAATTCACCATTTTGGTACAATATAGATATTCAATTGTAGGATATCAGTATAATATTATTCTATTGCAGGGCCGGCGGAACCTGGGGTGCGGCATTTCATAAGAACAGTAAAAAATTCACAGAATAAAAAAGATGCAAAAATTTTGTGAGGGGGTGCAGCAAATTGAAAATCTTCACCCTACCTTTTAATTCCTTTGCGGACCCTGTATTACTAAAACATGTTTTGAGGTAACCCTATTGTTGTTCACACTTAATATGAAAAAATTCTAAATCTGCAACAAGTAGAATTGATTGGAACCATCAGGCAAAATCGCGCCAGATAGAAAGAAAAGAAATAAATCAGAAATAATAAAATATAAATCACACGAAAGGATAACTATATAACAAAGAAAATCGACAAAAAAGACGCACAAAAGGCAAATGAGAGAAATTAGTTAAACTGGAAATAACAAGAGTATAACTTCCTAGAAAAACTCAAGAAAACCAGCCAAAAGGAAATCAATACCAAAAGTGGGAAAAAATGAAGGAATTTCACAAAGTTATACTTGTACTTATAACACAGGCCTAGGAAATGAGAGGATGATAAGTCATTTATGTAGTGGTTATATATTAACTAAAGCCATTATCCAGGACACAAAACCAAAACGGACAAAATGTAAAAGCAGTAGAAAATTATTAAGGTGCGGGACTTAGGACCCTCAGCGGTGCGATTTATTGTATAATATTAATTAAAAGTACGATTTATTATATAAATTTAAGTTATAATTCATTTACACATACTCATTAATTTTAGTAATCAATGACAAAGGTTAATAATTATTAACTAACATCCAACTCAATTAATGCATTACGTTTAAAAATGCTTTTAAATTTTTTATTGATTTCGATTAGCTTACGATTACAATAATTTAACTAGGGCACTTTATTCCACTAGAAATCTTGGTGCTAGGTGCGATGAAAAGGGAACTGACGTTACTAAGCCAATTCAAACGAGACATTTAAATGAAATATTTTTTATTTATATTATGCTGTTTAACATCACCTGTTTCTATCGCTCTTTAGTTTAAGGATCTTTACATTTTAATGGAGACCATCTAGCATTTCATTGTTTTAGAATAAGCCTATCTATATGTATAAAGACCGTGTGTTACTGACTTATTTAAAAAAAAGCTACGAAAAAATCACGAATTATATTTTTTCTTTACGTTATCAAAATTGTGTTAAATAATTTATTATAAAGTATTACTGTAGTTAAGAAAGTATATACAAATATAATTGTTCCATATATGCTCTCATTCATTATTTTAGTCCATTATCAGAATTAAGCATTCTAATAACTATTCTTGCATGATATCAGTTAAAACAGTTGCTGATACAGTGTGAGATTATTTTTTAGAATTTAATTATATTTTGAAAAATTTTTACTCTCAAAAAAGTAATCAAGAGGAAAAACACATACATAAATATAATAAAATGCTTCAATGCGCTTTAAAATAAGCTCATTGACAAACGCTAATATTTTATTTGTTAATTATACAACATAGATCTAAGGGTGTTTAAAAATACTAACCTTACAATACTGCTGAGCAACCAAAATTTTACTTATACTAGCAATAAAGACATTAAGATCCTGTTTGTTTAAAAATATAATTAGTAATATTAATAACGAAGTTTAAAAATGGTTGAAAACGAAACTTATAATAAGTAAATATTTAGTGGTGATGGTGTAGGATAACGAGTTATCATATAAACAAAATATGCATACGTATTCTAAATATCTTTAAAATGACTATACAATTATGATAGTATATGATTCATAATAAAAATTTAAACAAATTATTATATTGTAAAAAGCACATGTTCTTTAATGTTTTCTGGATCACACGATAGATTATGTCGCAAATTATCCCGTAGTTCGCTATCTTAAATTGACGAGGCTGAATTTAGAAGGTTAGAAAAAAAGTACAACATTTGATCCAG
>JAUZND010014241.1:0-27797 GCA_034780555.1 Coelogynopora nodosa | reverse complement strand
TAGCATATATGGTTATTTTCCTATAGTTTTCCTAACTGGAGTTTATGACGTAATCAGGTCATAAAAATGATACCAATAAATTCATTTTTTTGAAAATAAAAATCGCTCGACAATTCTTTAGGAGGTACAATATCTGTATACCAAATTTCAGCTTAATTAGATGATAGAAAGTTTGGTTTTTCAGGGGGTTAAAATACCCCCCAATCCACGTGGCAAACCCTAAAAAGTATGTCCACGTACGAATGGTTAATATGGTGTTTATTTATATATATAAAAACATAGTATAATGTATATAAAAACATAGAAACACAATTCCTAATTGTGAATTATGTAGAAAGAGAATTTAATAAATTCAACAGAAACATGATCAAGGCACACACAAACAATCTAAACATTTAATTCGATAAAATTATTAGCCGCATTAAATTTAAAAGTATGTTTGTAGCATTTCAATTTCTACCACGAGTCATAGTTTGGAAACACATTTTGACGGTTTTTCTCGTGCTCCTATTTTTTATTTTTGAACACTATACGCATTCTTTAGTATAAATTTGACCTGTACCATATCATAGTTTGGGATTTGATACTATTTTATATCAAAATATTTAATCCGGAGCATCGGAGTTTGAGGGGCATGGGGCAAACATTCATCGGCGCATTTTTTTAAAAGAGAGCCTCAAAAAATATAATAACAATGCTCTTAGAGAGAAAAACTGCCACTTATGAGTAAGTATGGTACCTGGTGCAATGCCCTCTGGGTACCTTGTAGTGGGCCTTGAAGCTGAGGCAGCGCTTCAGAAAGGGATTGTAGCATTAGCATCGGCTTCAGAGAAACAAAATACATTAGCAAGCGACCACAGCTGTTTTGTGACAGAAAACTTGAATTTGAAAACAAAACTCACGAAAAATCTTTTTATATTCTTTTAACACTTTATATCGTTAATATTTATATAATAGTATATATTTATATGTAACTAAACTTACACAAGTTAACTATTTTGATTTTAATTTAATTAAACAAATTTTAAATTGGTATCGATGGAAAACTCCAACTTGTTCCTCTAAACGATTCCTAGTAAAAAGAATAATACTGAATGATTATCTTATTTTCGAAGTTTCATTTGTATTTCTTATAAACAGAAGACTTTTGACAAGTACCTAACTCTAAACTCTAGTGATAACAATTTTTGTGCATACGTGCATTTGTATTATATTTTAAAGAAATTATTAAAACAAGTTATATTAAATACTATTATTTATTTTTGTATTATTGAGTTATTGCATTTGAAAAATTATAGCATTGTGTAGATATTTTAACTTCCAATATATTATATTTGAGTAACTATTAATGTGTGATATTTTTATCTGATTGCGATTATTAATTTGATTATTAATGCGAGTAATAGAAAGAGGGTTCTGCAATTAAGAAAAGGTATGTGATTGAAATAAATATACGACGATAAAAAATACTGGGTATTAAAATGTTTAGTTTTGGTGTAAATGGATTTATACTAATCTTCCATAAAACCTAGCTTGTTTAGTCGATTCAGTAATGATATAATACAATGGACATTGGTGGAAGATTAGGGGGTATGACGTCATAGATATGGAATATACTTTATCCTTCTAAATAGTGGTCGTTTTTTCTCATTACTACTAAAATAGATATATCGATTAATTGGAAATAGTTTAACTTTTGGTTCAACTTAATTTATAATTTTGGAATTTTGTGTTACTCGAAACTATCAAGTTCTAATTATAGAGTCTAACAATAATATGTATTTATATCAGCACAATTATTGATTATTGATTATTCATATAAACAATATATTCATGGGTGTGTATAATTAAACGAAATAATAACTTTCCAACCGAATAAATTTCAGATTTTCACCCAACTAATACCGTAATTTTTAAGAAACACACATTTTGAAAAATTTCCTTCAAGATGGACGTTGACCGCCATCCACTAGTTTCACCACTGACAGAGGATATTTTAACTATATTTTAATGAACAATTTATGTCATAGTTTATATTGTAGTTTATGTAAATCATTGTTTATACTTGACATATAATATGATTTTACGGTTTTACGATTGATACTGTATTTTTTTCATTAACTCTATCTTTCTTTTTAAATGTTTGCACATAATAACTTTATAACTTTAAATTATAATATAAATTAATATTAATGTAAATTATAAATTATAATATAGGCTATAATTTTGTTTAGTTATATATATCTAATAAATATATAATGTTTAAATAAAATAAATTATGTATTTTGAACTACGACTTTTTTATATTTACCAAATTGTTTGACATATAAACTATTTATATATTTTGATTTTCAGTCGCATAAAATTCTGAAGTCACCTAATGACATTTCGTCACATGCTAGCTATTATGAAGCTACAAAAGTATGGATTTTTAATGTAAAATCATCGCTTCAATATTTCCTGTCAGATCAAAATGCTGGCATAACTTCTAATGGAGTGCACACTGACAATGATAAGGTAACAGTTCAACTTCCCAACTATCTTCCCAACTTCCTATATAAACTATGAAAACATTTTTCACTAAATTATTGATTTTTATTTGTTTATTTACAGTATAGCTGTAAGCAAATATAAATCGAAATGTATAATAATCACCTCTCCTAATTCCGGCATGGTAATATTAGCAGAATGTTATATGTCTGTATTGTTTCTCTGTACTAATCTGGTTCAAGCAATATGCTTAGTGTTAACATCTAAAGGAATACTGTCTTAATGTTTACAGTTTTTTTTTAGTAGTTGGCTTTTTTATTTATCTTTGAAAGCTTTACATATTTGTTAGACTCTAGATCACGTTAGTATTAGTTTTTAAAAGTTTATCTAGTTTCGTCTGCATCAGATTATATTTAGAACACTTAAATGTACTAATTTCTTTTGAAAGAACACCCTTGGACCCTTGGGATCTTCGAAGAGCATTTTTGAACCGAATTTTATTTTTTGGGTATATACGATTGTGATAATATATCTATTTATGACGAAAATTTAACTTATTTTTGTTGTAGGCCTTTACATTTATAAATTTTATTTTGTGAATAAATTTCTATATAAATGTAGTTATCTTTGTTGAGTCAGCTGAGTTAAATATAGTAAGATTTAAAAAATTAAAAGGTGTATGATTTATATTAAATTGCAGGATTTATTTTTTCCTATAACAGCAATAAAGTGTTGGAACAATATTATGTGAACTAAAATTTACATTTGATAAAATCATACACTTTTTCAAACTAAATTTGGTCTAAGAAAAAGTTTGTGTATTTATATAAAATACTCACTGAACTCAATATTTCTCAAAAATATGTTTATAAAAAATATTCCAGAAATCAGCTCAAATTTTTTAAACGATTTTTTTCATAAAGTTAACAACGACAAATTTTCTAGTGCGTATATTTTGAAAACTTTTTAAAAATGCAATAATTAAAATGTAATCACAATTTAAATTATTACGTTTGTTTAATAAAACAAAGTTTGAATCGTTATTTCTATTTGTTAATCATAATGCATTTTGTTTTGATCAATTAAAAAATTCGATAATAAAATAAATTTTAATAATTAAAAATTTTATTTTTTTATTTTTAGAATTTAAGTTCTCCAAAAGTAGATGATGGTGATATAAACAACCAGGACGAAGTTAATTTTGAAGAACATGAACACGAAATCTTGATCAATCTACTACATGTGTTAGAGTTATTAATGGAAGAATTCGTGATCAATAGGGAAGTATATTATTATTTTAGTGATATGGCAGATTATAATTGTATTTATAATTGTTCAAGTATTTAATATAAATACGACTAGCTTAATTACTTATTTTTTCATAAATATAAAATAGAATTAAAAATATATATATATATATTATAAATAAATAATTTAAATAAATCAATAAAAAAGTATTTTTTTAATGATTAATTTAAAATTTCATTTAATAGTTTAATGACTAAACATTTTATGATTGTCATTTGGCATTTGTCATTTATTTTAGCTCAATTAAATTATTTATAAAAATATTGCCAAACTGTTGACAACACTATAGTTATGTGTTGTTATGTATATTTATAAATTCACAGAAACTAACATATGGGATTACATTAATGCATTCTGTTGATTGGTCAGTCTGCGGTGTCGGGAAACAATATAATCAATTTCGTTGTCCAATTCGAAACTTTTCAATTTATTGGAACCTTGTAGTTATCGTATAAATGTATCATGATTATGTGTTAATACACTGCCTGAATTTTTTTATTTTAGAATTTTTCTTTAATTTATTTGGATTTAAGGTTACATACATAAACTATAAATATTAAAGGATGTAATCCCAATTATTCCTCGTAAGGTTTGTAAAAAAGTAAATTTATGATTACGCATAAGAGACAAAGATATATACACATACACATATAGATTTATATATACATATTATAACATACTTAGTCGAAAAAATATATAAATATTACTTCAGTCGAAGGTTTTTTTTAGCATTTTAATAAATATATTCTATTGTTATTGTAACAAAATATTGTTATTCATGAAAATACAGTCCAGTCTGCAAATGACAAAATAGTCGTTTATAGAATTGTCATTTTTAAAATGTTAAACTGTGAACATAATATATTTATTTATATAATTTCCCTAAAACAATAGAGCTAAGAACCAAGCCGTAAAACTGGACTATGACAGTCTAATCGACCAGCTGCAGCACATTCACGGCTGGTTGGAGAAAACAACCCGAATTGACGTCCTCATGGCTCACCTAGAAGGCTGGATGAGCAGCAGAGGAGCCGCCGAGTCAACAACAGGGGCCATGCGCAATCCAGATGATGTGGCGCGAGCTGCCCTGCTACTGGACCGCTGGTCGCAGTCGTCGGACCTGAGAGAGTGGGTGTTCACTGCCCGACAGAAGACCGCTATGATTGGCAACCTGTGGTGCAAGTTTGAGGCGGCTGAAGCTACTCTGACCGACTGGCTAGCAGCTCAGGAGGAGTTGTGCCCTCAGCTGGAGCTACGAGGAGAACAAGTGAGTGATAATGGATCATGTTGAAGACCGTGTTGTTAAGCGCTTTGGGCTGTGTATAAATTTCGTTGCACTTTTGATAATTTTGAGTTGGTAACAACAGGGCATTCGGGGGACGAACCCTCCAATTTCTGAAGGTGTAAAGGTGACTTTTTTTAATGCTCCAATTTTTTCTATTTTTCTTAGATAACCGTGATTATTATTAGTTAAAAGAACAATAGTAAGAGATAATCCTACTAACAATGATTTAAATGAATTTTTCAAAATGAATCTGTCATTTTTCTATATGATGACTATATTTGTTATATTTAAATTTAAATATTCATAGAATGTAGTTGTTAAATCCGCTAATGAAACTAAAATTAAATATGTTCCCTTTCTAGAGATACCCACTATATATCCAACATTATTCCCGATTTCATAAATTTGGGTATACTTATATTGCAAAGGCAATTTGTGAATACTTATACATTCATTAAATGTACTACTGAAACATTTAGCTTACTTTAGTTTCACTCCAGTAAATCTCTGAGAATAACATTTTGATATTTATACATAACTAAATAATATGTAAATATGTATAATGATATTTATATTAATATTAAGTTTGCCTAAAGTGTTCACATAATTAGAAAATTACATCATGTGAGTTATTAAGTAGTATTTTTGAAATAAAATTAGTTATTCATTATAGTTTATGATATAGTTTTAAATATACATCTTATGGTGTCAAAATTTTAAAAAATAAAAAGATTGGGAAATAATAATAATAATTTATTGGACATAATATTGTTGTAATCGATAAATGAGTTTTGCTCATTATATTAATTTTTATGATTTTTTAATTGATTGAATTGGTACTTTCTGATTAGATATGATTGTAATATGTTTATGTGATTACATTTTAAAAATATATTTGATTCCAACATAGCATGCGCGAGAATAACCGGAGTACAAAATCTGGATGATAATTGACTAAGTATTAACAAAAATGTATTTATTTTCAATGATTAAAATATATAAATGCAAACTACCATAAACCTCTGAATAGCATAGCGGGATGGCAATTCTTTATATGATAGTATTTATACAAAGTTTTACATATATAATGATGATTGTACATTTTTGATGTTGGTCATGAACTCAATTCTCCCTTGATTGTTATCATCTAGTTTTGTTGTTGCCACGTCATGATATGAAATAGTGGTGGCCTATGTCTCTTGTAGACCTGGTTGAACAGCAGTGAACCGCAGTGGGCCGCCCTGTTAGGATGCATGGATCTGGCGGGGCAGCTGGTTCGAGAGGACTGTCCCCTGACATCGGCCATGAGTCGTGAAGTAGAGAAACGTTTGGATCTTTGTGTTCTGCGGTGGTCGTCGCTTATCGAGCGCGTCATGGTGAGTTGATAACAAAGGATCCAATTAAAGTACGTCTAATGAGGATCTTAACATTGAATATAGTATTAAATAACCTTACATGACGACTTAGAACCCGTGCCGCCCACCCCTTCACCCGGACCCAACAAGCATCCAATCATTTTCCCAATAATTTAATTGATCACCCAGATAGTGTATAGTTCATATTACATGCTGTCTTTTCTTACACTTCTGATATATCATCATCCATGTTCAGTTTACTTTTATATTATGTTGTTTTGTCTAATGAGATATTTAATTTTTATTGCGAGCAGTATGTCCTTATATCTAAAAAATAATTTTTAAACGTGCTTTATGTTAATGTTGAACACTTTTCTATAGTATTATGTTTAAGACTTTAAAGTTATTTTTTATATTAGTCATAGAAGTTAATTGTTTACAAATTAATATAAAATTTGACCATTGCATATATTTTTCAAAATGTTTAATTTTCTACCACATGATTCATTTCTAATAATGTATTATGTCGTATTTCCACACACCTCTGAAATACATCATTAATATGATTTTTTAAAATATATTTTCAATGACATGTATATTTAATGTATATTAAATTCAACAAAATTTAGTATTGTCCTTTTTTTATTAAATATATAATTATTTGGTTAATAAAATAAACCTAGAAGTCATGATCTTATTAACATGTCACAATGTTATTTTAAACTTTTGTTTTACTTCTTATTTTCATCAAGTTATACACAAAAAAAAGTATATATAGATATAGGACAATTTTTTCATACAATTAATTGCAACCCATTTTTAAAAATGTTTTAGAACTTATCCAAATGTCCGAATGAGAGGATTCAATCTACAGACAAGGGTAGTCATCTTTCGGAAACTTGTTTAAACGAAAGTGGCGCTAGCAACTGTGGTAAATATGTGCTGTTTATAATTATTTACACATGTTTTTTTAATGGAAATGTAGATTTTTCATACATTATTTAATCTATATTATATAATCCGCCTACTCTGTATGTGCTCTCTCTGTATTGATAAGAGGGACAAAACCCAGAAACTGATCTGCGGATGTCGATCACTGTGTCTTTATCATGTATATCTACTCTAATTAGATAACTATTCTTCAAAGTTTTATCTAAATCTGTTTGGACTCCCGACACAAGTTTAATTCATTATAATCGCTAATGGATAGGACACCGAGGAATTTTTGAGTGGCCTCCGGCCATATCAGCAAGGTGCTATTTATGATTATTTTCGGTGTACATATCATCGTTCTCACGTTAACAAGATAGTTGTTACATTATTCCTACAAACTTTACAGGATTTACGGGCTTAATTATGCAAGAATGAAAAATATTTTATCCGGTATCTTTGATCGAGCTAATCAAAAAAGTTCAGAGTGAATAAAATTATGTATATAATTATTTTATTATTTTGATCAATAATTAGATGATTTGATTATTTGTCATATGTTAGGGACTTTTTATACATGAAGCTATTACCCTATAGTATAGTTTAGATACTAGTAAATATTGCATGTAAATAAATTAACTATAATACTATTAAGTGATATTTATAAGTATCGGTATATAAGTATATATTGTACCGTGTGGACAAATAATTTTGGCTTATACTGATTCAAAATTCACATTTTTAATGTATATTTTACTGGTTTTTATTAGTTAATGCTATATTTTATTGTGTTACATTTTTTCAGTATTTATTTTTTTGGTTTATTTTTACAGTAAATAATATAAATCAATATTTTGTAATTCGAGCAAAATAAAAAATATACGACTTTTTGAAAATATCAGATAGAATAACTAATATTTATTATCTTCTTTATGATTTACTAAAATGAAACAGGACAACACGATATTTCAAATATAAATATATTCACATATTATAGTCTATATAGTTATTTAGAAAACCTTTTGTGAAAATAAGAATGTTATTTGGATTGTTGAAACGATGCGAAACTTTGTAATCGACCTTGAAAACAAATATTTAAACATATATAAAATTCAGTATTCGACGCTGTGGCTAACTTGTTATTATTGTATAGTTTAGATTAGTGTTTTTTAAAAAGCTATATATATATATATATATATATATATATATATGTGTCGTTATTCAGATTGTCATTTTTACTATAAATATAGAATTAGAAACTATATTTCTTAATATTCCAAGTATTTATTGATTTTTTGACGATCAATGAATTGGTAAATAATTTACCATTTATGCGTTGGACTAATTTCAGATTAAATTTTTTAATCTACATTGTATATCAAGATTTTAAAAATTAACACGGTTTTAGAAATGTATTAATGAATATATTAAAGTTATGAAAGTGGCTACTAATAACCTACTATTATGGTCATGGTTATTTGACTCGAGTCAAGTACGAATGTTGCCATATTTTGAACATGATTTTTTCTTTAGTTAGCTATTCTTTATTTGGCTGAATCGTTTTATAATTTTGTATAGGTGTGACCTAGGTTCTATTCATGTTCTAGGCATTCCACACTGCTACTCGGCAGTTTGAACTAATTCATTTGTTATTGAATATTGCCTTTATTTCTACTTTAAATGAACACTACTTATTCTGTGCGTGTTAGCATTTAATTAATGAATTTGCTTTAAGTAAAAATATAATCAATGAAATAAGGATGTAAGAATGTATTATTGTTATACTAAATATTAAACACACGAAGCCGCCTTTTTGTCACTGCGGAAATCAGGTCACTGTATACATTCAGCCTTGTCAATGTCCTTGATTGCCACCATACAGGTCACCATACTTGACTTAGTCGTAACATTTCAGCCTAAGTCGTTGACACAATGTCGTAGTATATACTTTATATTGTTTGTTTCGAACTGTCAATTTTAAACAGGATAATGTTCTGTTTAACTATATATATTTTATTTGGACATACTATTATTAGGGTCAACATTTCTAGAGTTCAATTAGATTTAAAATTATGTTTTACTGAAAAACAATATTGAATTTAATATTCTATAATATCTATATTGTATAAAAAATACCATGTAAAATGGTTTCAAATTTTTGATGTTTCTATTTCATTTTATAGAACCAAAAAGATACCAATTTTCTGTTGACGAAAAGAAAAAATAGTTGACGTAATACTTATAAGATTACATACTTATATATATTTATAAGTATTAGGAACCATTTATTTATATAACCTCATTTTCTCATTAAATAGGGGCAACCGCTAGTCTAAGGGACGGAACCGGTTCAGACAGCAGATCCCCTGTTAGTGAGCTAAATTACTGGTTGGACAGTGTTGAACAACTATTTCCCGAGAAGTGTGTTGTCAGTTGTGCGGATAGCCTGATTGATGACTTGCAGGAGTTGAAGGTATGTGTGTCTTGCCCTGGTACAGACTTGTCCTGGCGTCAAGTAGGGGACAGCTAGTCCTGCTATCAAATTAAATGCATGTTCTCGGTCTAAGCCTATAGTGTGGTTTAATTTTAACTCTTGTTAAAAGTACGTGTGCATGTGTATTCATATGATTTTGGTTTAGCGGTGTCTCTTAAAGTAGTGATATAACGTATTCAGGGATATAACACAAAAATAGAAATGAATTAAAAATTCTGTCTAAAATTTTTTTTTCGTGTCCTGTAATACTTGTAAATTTTGCTTAACTTAAATAATATGGTACTCTAATCTTTAAAAGATCGAATTAAATGATAATCAAAAATATGTTGCTACAATTTTGCATTTGCTTGAACTTACAAAATATATTAAAAAAATAATTTTGCGAAAAAGTATGTCAAATAAATTCATATCTTTTTTACGAATTACATTTACATGCTGAAATAAACTAAATGGTAATTTAAAGATCTATAATTTGAGGTGGAAAATAATAGGTATTTTTGTAATGTTATTCATCACATTATTTATACTATTCCTTTCGTCAAGCTAATATTCATTCAAATATAATAAACTATATATATATATAAATGACTTAACATATAATTATAAATTTGATTCCCTTTTCATAAAAAGACAATTTAATATTATGAATAATTAGGGTGAAAGTTTTTGGAATTATAGATCTGATCAATTTTAAGAGATCGATGAAAGTAACACTTTAATTAAATTAAATTAACGAATAAAATATGATATACATGTGATAATATAAATTCTTAACAAATTTTTCTAGATAATTAAACAAATTATTTTTAATATTAAAAATGTATGAATGTAACTGATATATTCTTCTTTTTATATTTCCGTTAACAAGTACAGGGTTTATAATAGTCTCATAGCAAGTTTTATATGCATTTAAAATTACATTAACTTGTATCTTCTATTTCAACTTGACATTTTCTGCAGACATTGAATTTAGAATTCAAAAAATACAAAAGCTTTCTAAATGAACTGGATGCCCCGGATGGTTTTCTTAATGACCCGAGCGGGGAGCGCAAACGATGCATTACAGAGAAATGGACTCGTGTCAGTTCACAGTTGGAAAGAAGAGCGAAATTTTCTTCAGAAATGGATGAAAAACTTAACCAGCTGACGGTACGAAAAATATAATGTGTAGTTTATAAAACGGGTGATAATGTTGCTATTTAATGTGAAGACAGCTAAAAATAGTTCAGGGTATAGAATATGGTAGAAACTGCCTTTATAATCAATCATGACCCTATATATATATATATATATATATATATATATATAGAAATATATCTATTTGATGGGGGAATACTATATTAGTATAGATGTACATTGTATGTATAGACATATGCATAGACATATGATGTACTATAGTTCAAGACGGTATATCGATTTTGTCTTGTAAACTAATTACTGGTATTGGTGTAATGGAATTACTTGATTCATTACGTTTATTTTATGTGAGATTTATAAGTGAAACTTTCAAAAATACATTCACTGTAATTAAATACAGAGATCCGTATTTTTTGTTTGTTGCTTATGTCATTTCATGAATTGTAAATAATCCATATATATGATTATAAATATCCTATATCATAGAGTTTAGGAAAGTATAATATGTCCTATATGAAAATCTAGAATTCGTGAAATTTTATCTTTTCAATTAATTCAATTTGTACAATGCTATGCATATTGAGACTTGGGAGACAGGTTCTCAGATGAATTAGAAATTAAATAATCTGTGTTCTTTTACCTTTCATTGTAAAGTAATTATTTTCTCGTCGAATTGATTTTTCCAATAAAATATTTCACAATTCTCTATATTTATATTTAAGCAATACTATTGATAAAGCTATTGGAAATATTTCACAATTTTCAAAGTTAGATGATCCGTGCAGTGTACTAAATTCCAATTTCTATCACACCGTCGCGCCGTATATTGTTCCAGCTAATAGAGTCAGCTATTGGCAGCTCCGAACAACACCGCGCATATATAGAACAAGAAATTTCGGCCAAGAGGAAAATCTAATTCTTTCGTCCCAAAAACACTACACTGCTCGTTTCAAGTACAAAAGTCGTTTAATTACCACCTACAATTGATCAATTAAAAATATATTACTTCGCACTTTTATATTTTACATAGATAGCCATTAAATCAATCATCATTTATAACAGTACATCTATTTCATTTGTCTATTTTATTGTGTCTATATTTATCAGTCTATATACTAATGAATTCCTTCTCTACCGCCCAGAGCCTGGTCCAGGGTCTGGAGCGCTGGCTGGAGGACATGGCCGACTACGTGGCCTCGGTGGACTCAACGGAGCTGGATGACGCCAATCTGGTGTTGAGTCAGCTCAATGAGACCGAGGCAGCCCTCGCCGACATGACCATTCTAAAGCCAAATCTCGACAGAGCGGACAACATTCTAGACGAGGTGGCACCCCATTGCTCAGAGCCCTACAGAAAGGTGGGCCACAACTTGGCAAAAGAAAATTCTTTATCAAAAGTCTTTATATTTCTATAAAAGGACGCTTTACCTTTTTTTCAATTAATATATATTTATGAAATAATTAGCACATTCTTAGATATATATATATATTATACAAACAAAGCTTTGATCACGATAGTATTTTCAGTTTGTGACTGTTTTAGCCGCTCTGGTCGTAAGGAAGCCACATTTCAGATAGTTATTATATTGATGATTGCGGTGAGGTTACCTACAACAAAAATAAAATATGATAACTATATTATAATTCCAAATAAAAATATCGAGTGTAGAGTGTTAACAATATACGTTTTGGCATAGAGTTCATACTTGGGTTTGTGCAAAATATTTCTTATTAATTTACTTCTATAAATTATGCAAAAAACAATCCACTGTCTGAAGAAAAAGTTTTTTAAAAAATCACGTTTTCTGTCCAAACATCAATAAATATGTGTATGTATGTTTCAATATAATATGTTTACTAGTTCATCTATCATCTCATCTCCATTTACGTGTCTATCTTAATACAAATGATGTTATTTTTAAGGTAATGTAATTATAAATGTATAAAATAGAACAAATTGTGCTCTGCTGTGAACACTGTATCAATGGGTGGTTTGAGAAAATTTAATATTGCTCGATTGTGAAATCTGATACATTTTAATCGATATGGTGTGCTTATAGCCTACCGCATAGTAAAAGTTGACATGGTTTTATGTTATTTTATCCATCGCTTTCTCTACACAACATAATAGTATAGTTTGTTCACCAGCAGCTGGTTTTTGATGCTTTAACTGAACTAGTTTGACATTGTATATACAATATATAGAATGTACTTTATAGGCTTACTTTACACCAAAATAAAGTCAAACGCAATAAGCGTAATTAAGCTTATATTTTAAATATTGTTTTACTTTTATGTGAATAATTATGTTGACGGTATATAATACACAAATTATTAACTTATTACATAGGTTGTACAGTTTGGTCAATAAAAATGTGCTGAATTTAACCCATAGTAGTATGATATAAAATACATTTCAAGAAAGATTGATTTTGATAGCAAATCACGCTAAAAGTCTGAAAAAAGTCTCACGTTTTTTCAAATTAATTTTTTTGAATTCAAGTCAACATTAGTGGGACAAAAATTTATATGTAGAAAATTTTCCTAAATAGGATTTTTTATAATTTTAGTTTATATATATATCTATACGTATTGTTATTATGTTGGCATAATTCGAGTGTGCTGCCGTGACATGACATGATATGCTGGTAATAATATATGTCATATTTGTCATATATGATAAATATAAAGTTTGGCATTTTGCGTTTTATATCTTGATGTAACACGTATTGTTATTTAAGTAACAATTTTTGTGTTTTGCATATCATCTCTATAATGTATATTAGTGAAATGAAACACATGACTTTGTGTGTAATTGAGCCACACGTTATGTTGTTAAGATATTTGTTAAGTATAATTTTAAAAATAAGTAACATAAACAAAAATGTTTTTTATTGTAATTGTATAAAAACTAAATTTTGACATATTGAGTATTTGTTAACAACAAAAACTGAACATTTCGACGCCAGAGGCGGTAGGTGGGTTTAAGTTTTTGATAACTTGTTGAAAAGTGTTTAAGCCTAATTTTGAAAATGGCATATTTTATCTCGTATAATTTCGGCAGGTGGTTTGAATCACCAAGCCACTCCCTAGATCCGCTCTTTGATCTAATATAAATAATATAAAAATGCTATCAAATATTTATTTAAGAAACATTCTTGACAACTATGTTTTATAGACATGGATATAGCAACCAACAACCATTATCTAATGTATTCTTAGTTCGATATAACCATTAATGTTAATTTAAAAAAAATTTCAATTCGATTTTCTTACAGCAGCAATTTTATTTTATGACATTTTAATAACTAACAAAAAATTAAATATATCGCCGAAAACACTAAGTTAAATACAAGGTCTACTAATTTAAAAAATCTCATTAAGAACTTAAATTAGAATATTGTAAATATATGCTAAGACCACAGTGCACTATAAAGTAAACATTTTTAAAATTTATTTTTATTTATTAATTATTATTCATAATTCTAAATTATTCTAAATTACTTAATTTCGCATTCCGATAGTTTATTATACTAACAGAAATATATGTATTTGACTGGCGAATAAAATATTTGGTATAAATGGGAAATAAACTGTTGCGGACAAAAAGAATAAAAACATATTTCTAAATTTCAATATGCTTCAAAAAATTGAATTTACAGAATTATCATGACATAAAAGTTTTTATTATGGAAATCGGAATAAACCATATCGTTTTATCAAATTTAGAAATCAATGTATATCCCTGGAAAGATAATCTCGATTGACAGTGACCAATGTAAGTACGATTATAAATAGTTAACATTTCAATATTGCCACCATTTATTATACGTTAAGTTGTTTGCAATAAATTAATAAACAACAAATAGCAGAATATAAATAGATATAAGTAACACGTAAAATTGGATTCGTATTTCATGTTAATTTTATGAAGCCATACATACAATAGAATTTGTATTGCTATTCAGATCATTCTAAAGTTATTTATATATATTTACAAATCGAATAGGCCCCAAAAATATCGAATGCGACCCAAAATGTCAAAGCCATTCGATTGGGCCTCACCAAAAACGGGGCCCATTCGATACTTTTGGGGCCCAATCGACTAATATATATAAAAATAAAGCGCATTCGACATTTTGGATCGCATTCGACATGTAAAAATATATACCTATATATTCAGGGAAATTCATAAATTCATCCAGTAATTGCGGATATTCTGTGTTGCCCCTATACAAAGCATTAACATTTTGCCATAGAAACAAAAGTAAATATTAACCGTTTGTCTGCTGACAGACAGCGACACTATTTTGTTTCATTACCATCTCCTCCTAATATTTATGATCCCAGGAACTGATGGAAAGGGTGGACAGTCTGCACACAGTCTGGGATAGTGTTGCCGAGCACAGCCAGTCGCACGCGACCAGATTGGAGAGTCACCGCTACCACCTGGAGAGAGAGGCGTCACAAGAGTTGGTCTTAGCAACAGCGAAGGGGAGAGATGACCTTACGTTGGGCAACCAGACGACGAGTGTGGACAACGCGGACAATTCCGCCAGGGCGGAAGCCGAAATTGACTATCCTGATATGGGTATAATGATACAGTCACAACTTGAGGAATCGAAAAACATCATAACAGTCGAAGATTTTGACACCTGGGAGACCGCTGTTAAGGTAAATACAACATTGAGATTTGATTTTAAATAATAATAGAAGAATAATGTCATATTATGTTAAAAAACAGTAAACAATAAAAAGAAAATGTTAAGTTATAAATTAATGTTCATAATGCAAAATATTTAATTGTAAAACTCAATTTGATATATTGTAACGGTTTGCAAACCAAAATTACTTTGTAAATTAATAGAAATACATATCACTATAAATGATCTGTTGAAGTCTTGCGCAGATTTTTTCTTATCATTATAAATATCAGCGTATCATTTTTTCTTACTTTCTCTTTTTCTTTTCTTTCGTTACTGTTGATAGGCTTCACAATTGAATAGCTCACGCCTCTATCTTGGTTCCTTCCCCTTTGCACTTTCCCGGCGCCTTGTTCTAAGACAGTCAGTCTGTTTCTGTATTCATAACGTTCAATTCCACTATGAGGTAACATCATATAAAGATGAAACCATCTACCATCTTCAGTTATCTTTCATATTCTTTCACACAGTTCTGTATTCCTTTCCGAGTTCTCTGATTTTCAGGTCCTTCATTTAAATTTTCAGGAGGCTTTTGGAGTCAATACTGATTCCGATTAAATTTATTCGTCTGTCATCGATGCTGCATTCGTAACACTCTCACACGGCTATCTGTATGATCTTTATTTTCTTCAGTAACCCTACCATCTTTGCACCGCATAAGATACATTTGCTCCACCATTCTCTATACTCCTCTTGAAATTGACTCATTGGTCCAGATTGTGAGGTCAGTAAAACTAGGCGCCTCTATAGACATGGTTATCCGCTTTATATAAAAGGTTATCCGCTTTATAGCTTTCTTCTCTGGTAGGGTACACTTATTGTATAAACGATTGTACCACGTGAGACTATAAATTCTTCAGTTGCTATACTTTGACATTCAGTAAAATTACATTTATGCGTCAGCTGTTAGGAGTTTGTTACAATTAATTAAAGTACACATTAAAAAGTTTTATGAAGACGATCGTGATATAAGCTGAAAATGTTATATCTTTTGTATTTAACTAATTTTTCAACACAGAACTATGAAAACGTAATACCCGTAGGTATGCTATTGTTGAATTTTTTAAATGTTGACTTGATGTGGTAGTCTGATATATAAAATTTTTAAAAACATGATTTTGACTCCAAATTTTTTTAAAACTGTTAATTCTTTAAATGTCTGCAAGAAGATGTACAATTAAACATAATAAGTAAATAATAATTAATATCATGGTCTAATTTTTTTCTAGCACAATAAAGTGACAAAATGTGATACAAGACATTAGAAATTATCCATTTTAAAAATCTTTTGTAAAATTTTCATCAAAATTCAAGAAATAAACGGATTACTGAAACAAAACGAGTAGCAGATGAGTTAGCCACTGAAGCACACCGATATTTGTAGTTAAAATATTAATAAGTAAATACAAGTAACAAGCTAGAGCTGAAGCAGTGTGGTAGACAGGTATTGTATATGTACTAATTCTACCTACTAAAACAGATAGTTTATCTTTTTTATCTACTATCTGTAGATAGAGCAGTTGTAGCAGAGAAAAGCCACTTATAAATTCTCTTCTTTTCGAAATTGCCCACAAAACATAGAATAATTATATATTAATACTAATTAAAAAATATATATGTCTGAAAGTAAAATTTTGCAATTATGGTATATATTTAACTTTTTAAATATTATAATTATTTATAAAATATACAACATTTTCAAAATGTAAAAAAATAAAAACCATGAAACTATCAGCTCAATGTTATTTGTATATCAAGAAATTACTGAAATATTTAATCGAATAAGTAAATAGATTTAATTACTGTATTAACCACCAATTAAATTTTACATAGTAAACTTACGAACATATTTAATATCGTCTAAAACGATACAAAAATTTGTGTATTTTAGTTTTTCTATAAAATAAATCATTTGAAGGTAATATTCACGTAATTTTTTATTCACGATTAGTATTTAATAATAGCTAGAATTAATTACTTTTAAATATTAATTACAGACTGATTCATAATTTCTATGACGAAGTACAAATATTAAAAATATAGTATTATTTGCAATTAAAAAAAAAATTGCTTCCCGATTATAAGATTATAAATTAATAACATATAAACCAGCAATTATAACTGATTCATTTTGTTACGATTAAGTGTAAAAAAGAGAGTAAATTGTTTTAAAATAATTTATCAATTAACATTTTTTAACTAATATATATCCCATAATTCATTAAAAATATATACCATGAATATTTAATTTTATCAAAACTCTTATAAAAATCATTAATTATATCATATGATTGAACTTACTAATACGTATATATTTTGCTCAACATAAGTAATATAAATTGTTCCACAAAATATAGATTAGATCGTCTTGACTCTTTTTATTAAAAGTTAAACATTCTAAATATACTGTTAACTTATAAGTATATTCAAATTTACAAGTGTCTTGTCAAAGTATTGGGGTATTTGTCATAATTATTTTAACTTGAAGTCACATCATGCTTGTCATGTATTAAGAAATATTTTCATGTGTATATTAGCTACACTTACTTATTTCAAATCCAGAAAAAACAGGATCAGCTTATTATTACAAAAATAAAAATGAATCCGTGCTAAATATATTCATTACAACCTATATAAAAGATGCTAAAAAGAATTGTGAAGTGGTTACAAGTTTACATCTGCGAAACATTTAGTTGCTAATAAAAAGATTAGTTTTTTATAAAGTCTTGCAAACTCCTTAAGAGCATATAAAATACAGCATACCTATTAAAATTATTAATCGATTTGATTAATGTAATATATTGTATATCGAATATATAATATAGAATAGAATGTAGCATAGAATAGAATGTAGCATATAATAGAATATAGCATTGAATAGAATATAGCATAGAATAGAATAGAATATAGCATAGAATAAAATATAGCATGGAAAAGAAAATAGCATTGAATAGAATATTGCATAGAATAGAATTTAGTATTTGAATGGAATATATCATAGCATAGAATATAGCATAGAATAGAATAGAATATAGCATAGGATAGCATACAGGATTGAATAGAATATAGCATAGAATAGAATATAACATTGAATAGATTATATATTAGAATATAATATAGCATTGAATGGAATATATCATAGAATAGAATATAGCACATGCTATAATAGCACAGAATAGAATATAGCATAGAATAGAATATATCATAGAATAGAATATAGCATAGAATAGAATATAGCATTGAATAGAATATTGCGTAGAATAAACTATAGCATTGAATAGAATATTGCATAGAATAGAATATTGCATAGAATAGAATATAGCATAGAATAGAATATAGCATTGAATGGAATATATCATAGAATAGACTATAGCATTGAATAGAATATTGAATATTATCGAATTTTGAACGGTATTCCTATTAATGCATATTTGAAATCTACATCAAATGATATAGAAGTATGTATCCAATAATAACTTTATTTAAATAATCAATTAAATTTAAAGGCGTACAACATTACATTTCAATGTAGAACAGTAAATGTAATGTAGAACGCTAAAGTCAAAGTTCAAATCAATTGAATTAAACTCTCATTGTCATAGCGTTAAATTAAAATTCGATATTAGCCATACCGCTACAAGATCAATACGACATTTAAAATGTAGAACGAAGCGAAAATCTCCCAATGTTAATAAATGTTTATAATTTTCAAATGGTGAACTAATTTATTAAATGTTGAACGTTAATAAATCACATCGTTCTACATTTAATTTATTGTAGTAGAAGTATTTTACCTATTTGACTATTATTAAATTTCATGAAAATAATATTTCTGACAACACATTCTTGAAAATATAACATGTAGGCCTACTACGAAATATATCGAAGACATTTTTTTTACTGTTCAACAACAGCTGCTATTTTACAATAATTAATTATGAATAAAAGTAACATTCTACTTCTACTGATTTTAATCAATATCGGATTTAATTTAAAGCCGTACCACACTTGATTACATTACTCTCAACGCCTTTATAACTTCATTTTCTGAAACAAATTTAAGGAGGAACTAATATATATATATAATTATTTAATTTGTATCTATAAATGAAGCATGCGGTTTTTTCTCTATCTATACAGTATTACTGATCTAATGATTTTATGATTTTTTGATAATTTTGTTTTATTATGAAATAATATAAATTGAGATAGTATTATTTTTGTTTCATTATTAATAAAGACATACAAAATGCAGTTAATTGTTCAAAATATTTTTTTGCGGTTTTAAATAACGAAATTAATTTATTATATATGTATGGCACACCTGATTTAACTATTTATAACTGAAATATACGTACATCTATTAATAATTCCATAAATGTAGGGTTATAATATATATTATCGTGATTTTGCTCATGTTTTAATGTTTATATATTTAAATAAATCAAAACTTGTCTCTATTAAAAATACTTACATGAATAGTTCATTATAAGTTGAAATACTTTTATTTTAGTTTCTAATTGATTTTCACTTTAAAATTATTGTATAATAAAAATATCTAATAAACATGATGTGACATATTCCAATATACTATTTATTATTTTGTTTGGTAATTCATATTAGCGCCATCAATATATATATACAGAACTATGGCGCGTTAACATTCAGTTTGGCCGTACATTAGTTGTCTGCAGCATAATACATTATGTATTATTATTATTAGTGAAATCTTATGTATTTTATTTTTACCCGAAGAAATACAAAACCACTTTCTTTTGATTGACATAAGTTTTTTTAGGTATAAAACGTTTTACATGAAAAGTTATTATTCTGATTTGTAAAGAATCTGGAGGCCGAGATCAACAACGCTTCCAGTTCATCAGTAAATGGTTCAAACTCCTACTCCGATCCACGTGAAGACTTCATTAAACAACAGAGACACAAGTTTGATTTGATAAAAACAGTATGGACAGATTTTGAAGGTTGGTCTCTCTGGATAATGTGAGAGTTGGTCGCAGGGTCTTGAGCAAATTTAAGTTAACAAATAAATGTTGTATTGCAGATTGTGTGAAACAGGGAGCATCTTGGAAGGATAAAGTAAATCGTGCAATAAACGAGTCAAAACGACGAAGTTTCACAGAAATTGATGAAGCTTCTGACAACGCTGACGTAAGATTGTCTTTTGTTACGATTTGTGTATTTTTTGTGTAAATTAAAATATCAAACATCATTAACGTACTTCAATTTAAGCGTTCCGTTATTTATAATGAACGTATCATAGGTTTTCACTGTTTAGTTTAATTGTAAACATTAGTAATTCAATTATTCACTAAATTAATGCACGTATAACAATTAAAATAAAATAACAATTATTTTTAAATTGTTGACGAAATGTGTTTTTTATTTATTTATTTGATATTTAAATGATTACTTTATATTTAAATAAACAGTAATAAATTTGTTATGAAATTTATTTAATTGTATACAGATTTTTTACGACGGAATAATTTAATCGAAAATAAATCTTAAACTCAACCTTATATACTTTACTGTCGTATTTTTACTGACGTACTCCTGCTGTCATCACATTTGGTATACAATGCCAAAATTTAGTTTTTATATGTTAGGATCGATTTTATATCAGCTGGTGATACATTTTTATATGCTCGCTAATAATTAATCAATTAATCATTTACTTTTTAAATAATAGTTACATGTATATATGAAATGGCTTCTAGTTGGATTTTATCTAATTTACTTATCCATATCTTAATTTTGAATATTATATATTTTAAGTACGGTATTTTAGTAACGTTCCAGGAAATTCCTTGAAGCAATTTGTAAATTATGTTTATATTTGTTTGAGGTAAATATAAATAATCAAATTATTTTACCTGAACTACAGATAATAGAAATACTAACGCGAAGAGAAAAAAAACTAATTGGACATATTGTATTCTACATAAAATTATAATGTTATATATTACTCCAAACAAATTGTGCTATATACATAATTATACCATGAAAATAAATGATAGATATTTAAGAAGGATATATGTTTGCAGCAATAATGACGGATTGTAGATTGTTGATATGTACAATATACACAATAAAAAATGTATGCATGAATTAAATGCTACGTCCAATTTGTTATACAATATCCTTGGCATAACATTTCTATATTAAATTTCTTTCAATTAAGCTAATGATATTTTAAAATAAATGATGCAGACATATTTAAAAATGGATCTAGTTAGCAATAAACAAAACTATAATTAGATGAACCCAATTTATTTCGGGTATTGTGATTGATATGGGGTGTGACGGCGAAAATTTAGTGAGAAAATATTCAGCATTTTGACTTTTTCGTTTTTATAATTTTATATGCGAAACAATTAGTTGAAAAAATTGTAACGGTTAATTTTTGTATGTTTTTTATACAGACAAATAATTATATATTTACTCGATTTATCAAATATTTTTTAGAACAATAAGTAATTGATATAAAATATGTTTTAAATGTATTAATCATTTATATTTCAGGATCTTCAAAAATTGCTCTTTGAATGTGTTGAAGACTTCCAACGAGCGAGTAGATTGAAAACAGAATTGTTGAAGTCAAATATTTTGTCTGAAAAAGTAATCTGTATGTGGGAAGCCTACATTGCTGGTGCAAAGGAGAATGAAGATAAGGTATAGAAACTATGGGCTACATTTTACCTACCGCATTTTTTAATTGCATAAAGAAATTATAATGAAGCTGAACATTAATAATGTAACTCATATTATATAAAATACTGCAACTGACATTATTTTTACTTTGTATTTAAAAATAAATTTAATGTCATACGTAGCTTTATAAATGATATACAAGTAGGAATTTAGACCAGTAAAATAGCGGAACTCAAATTTTAAGAAACAAAAATTGTACTTTTGATTATATTTATATAAAAAAGAATAAAGCAGAACACTTTAAAAGATGTGCATAAAGGAAATTTTAGATATTTACAATAAGAGCACTTTACATGAAATTATATATAAAAACCTGTCCGAAGTCCAGTTTAGGTGATTCCTGTTTATCCAATATTAAAAACATATAAAGAATATGAAGAAAATTTAGGGATTGAAAATCAGCCCGGTATATTGCCAAAATTCCGGTTTAGCTAGAAGATCCGGTTTAGCCCGAGTGGTACTACTATACTGAATATACAGGCTGAGTCAGAAAATTGCGTAATTTTTAATTTTGTTATTGTTAACAAAAGTAGTTCAGGTGAGTAAAAAATGCCGCAATTTTATGAATCACCCCGTATACAAGAATAATTAAATAACTGAAAACAAATAGGTTTTTATACAATTATTATCTAAACTTGGTTTTCTTACGCTTTTAATAATCTCAATTGTCATTATATTATATATTGCCACATTTTCTGATTGGATCGTTGACCGGACCAATCCAAACCCCAGCTCTCGCAGCACGTCACCTTCCTCAAGTCACACCTGAGTGAGGTGAACTGGGTGGAGGCGGAGGTGCAGGAGGCCTCGCTCTGGCTCATCGACGTAACTGGCCGACTGCGCACCCGGCCGGCCGCCTGGGAACTGGAGGAGCTGCGCGCGGAGTTCACCCGCTGGGACACCTTCCTGCTCCAATTGGCCGGGATGGCCGAGCGGTGTCGCAATGCCGAGCAGTGGCGCCCAGCGGACCAGCTGCACAAGCAGAAGGCGCGGCTTCAGGTTAGGCTGCTGTCGGGCTTCGATGGGTTTATGGTCATGCTGTGGATGCTGGGTTGCCGGATTTTGTTCCAAATTGCTGCTTATTTTATAATCGTGCAGTGATGGTAATCAAAGGACACGCTTTTTCGCTCGCAGATTTCACAATTGATAGATTTTTATTAGTTATTGGTCGTGTAATTTACAATGATATATATATTCGGAAGAGAAAATTCAACCGCTGTAATGCCCACTCAAAGTTTTCATTTAATCAACGCGCGATTTAAGACTTTGAGGGTTATAATAACTTTTGAATTTATGGAATCGTATAATTTATATAGAACTGAAATAGGACATTCACTATTTATAAAAAAAAAATTATTCTATAATTTCTATTATATATAATACCTAATATGATCAAGTTTCACTACCAATGAAAATCGAAAATGAATCGTATTGCCTTCAACAGGAATAAATAATACGTATTCTGCGAACTCCATTTCGAGAATCTAGTTTTAAAAGCCGACCGCAACCCCTTTAAATGTATTTCTCAAAATACTAAACATGTATTACGTCAATACTTGCCAAATAGTCTATCATAATCATAACCTACGTCCCAGAAACAATGACATCTAAACCTGACTTTAACTTTAATTACACGCATTCTTTTTGTGAGCAATGAAAACTAATAAAAAATAATAATTACAACCTGTAAACATTTTACTTTGACACATTTATTTTCTTATTTTATACTTCTTCTTTAAACTTTTTCTTATATGTCCAATGTTACAATGACGCCCTTATTGAAAACAGTTTTCCACATTATTGCATGATTATTTACATTGTTTAGAAAATAGAGCAAATGAAACATTTATTTAGTGAAACGAATTTAATACTCTATGGAAACAAATTATCCTAAATTGGCATTTGGTGTTTGTTATCTTATTTAGGGAAAAAAATCAATATTTCTGTGATTTAATTAATTGCTTTTATGTCATACACGTTCTTTATATTTTTAATTAAAACAAAGTTTTATATTATTAATTTTACAAGACACGCAATTGATAGAGTATTAGCGAGAAAATTCGTAACTTCTCTTTATAAGCTTCTACAGATTTATTAGTAATTTAACAAATCAACAGCTTTATACAATCAATATGTTTGATTTATACTTCTTCTGAAAGGTAGACAGCATGCAGTTACAGTTAATATGTTATATGTTACATACATTACAGACAGGTTTGACGTCAGCTAGAGCTCTCTTCATGAAACAAACGAGACCGCCCGATTTTGAGGCCCGACTACTTCGGGTCAACCGTGAATTGGTGAAAATCGTTCAGATAGTTAACAGCCAAGATCTCGGAATTCGAATAGATCCAGTTGAGATAGAGCTATGCCTTAACATTGCTCAAGTATGTGTTGACACTTATATTGTTAGCTGTTGATATATTTCTATAGTATGGATTATAATGCAGTTAAACGATGAGTAATTGTACAATATAATGTATTTTTTTAGGTTTATTTTTATTTTTTAAGTTATTTAAAAAAATAGAATAAAATGTGCATGTCATAGTAATAATCATTTTTTACTTTTATTTTAACCAGTATTAAAAACGTTAAAATACATTATGAATCATCTTTCAATAAGTATATATTTTAAGAAATTTGAGTAAAGAAAGGTTATTCTGTCTCTAATTTGAACACAAACCAAATTTTGAGACCTACTTGTTATGATATTTTTGGAACTGGAGAATGTTAATAATTGTCCACAATCGCGGGAGAATATAAATATAAATCTCTAACTGGTTAACTTGTAAAGTATAGATGATGATAATTTCGATAGCCCAGCCAATTTACAGGTTCATACATCTGCACACCGATTTCGGGGTTTTGCCCCGCCATTAATAAAGAATAGAAATACGTATAATCAGTAAATCGGGGATTCTTACCCATAGGTAACATCCTTGCTAGTCAATCACTGTGTTTAACTTATTATTTGAAGCCCTTAGTCACCTATTGAACATAATATTTAATGTACAAATGGGTAATACTTTTAATCGAAAGTACGACTCTACGGATATCGTATTTTTCTATATTTATATGTATATTTATATATATATGTATAATAACCAACTCCGAAACCGGTCTGCAGATGGAGCAACCTGTTGAATGTGTTTTATCATCATATTATAATTATCATCATTTATCATTTATCTTTATTATCATCATCTATACATCATTACATCATTTGTAGAAGAACTCCGACTGTTTGCACGATCTTGAGGGGGACTTGACCTACGTGATGACGGTTGGTAAACAGTTCACGGGAGCGGAAAAGGCACCGGACACGTCAGATAAGATGAGCATTCAACTGGACCAGATCAAGAAGCGATACGATGATGTCTGTATCACGGTAACTATAGGCCTGCGTGTCTTTCCTGAGGGACATCCTGTTTTAATAAACATTTTGAATATTTTTTTAAAAGTTAAGCACATGCTATGGGCATGCATTGCATATAATAATTATGTAATGAAGTCATACTTATTCGTGATATTCGATTTAAAATATTCGGAATATATCTCAAAGAAAACACATCGAATTTTCATATTTTACAAAATTTTAGAAACTTTTTAAAATATTCGGAATATATCTCAAAGAAAACACATCGAATTTTCATATTTTACAAAATTTTAGAAACTTTTTATAATATTTTCATATTTGGAAAAACAGTGGAATTATAAGTTACCTATTTATACAATTTTTTCTTTTTCCAGGTTAATGTTCCAATTTGTTTAATTAGTGATATATATTTTCTACATTAGTTGATATTTGTATATTATTTATATTAACCTATGTGCATAGTGCATGACTATATTTTATAATAAATCAACTTATATTTAATATATGATTAATAACTATATTAGGGATATATTAGGGAATATATTTGGAAAATTGATAAGATAAAAAAATTAAATCAGGAAAAACTAAATTTGTAGGTTCTCTGTATAGTGCTCTACTTATGTCAATATCTCAGGCCTAGAATTGTTTAAGTTTAAATTATTTAGCCTACATTGAAAGACAACGATTTTTTTACAAAATATGTTATCCTATTTTTATAGTGATGATTATGAATAAGAACTTAGTTTTTCTCTGTCGGGTTTTAATTTGGGATACAGTGTTAGTTCTATCTCAATCGCTGTCTTAGATACCAAAATCCATTTTTTCTAGGGAGTGACCTACTCGTTTTACCATTGAATAAAGGAAATAAAACAATTTCAAATGATATGTCAGTTAATTCTATAAGATATGTCATTCAGATTTCAAGCGTGTTCAAAATTTTAAAAAAATGTGTGGAACGGCTGACCAGATTCATAAATAGAGTTAAATAGTTAGTAGATTTTTGTATTCACATAATTCAAAATAAAATAAATTCTATTAATATTTACATAATTACATAATTGTGTTTTTGTATTTATTAAGTTACTAAATATGGCTGCTATTTTATGGCTGGTATACACGTATATACATATCTATGAAATTTATCAATTCTAAATATAGCTCAACTGACTTTTCCATTAATTGCATATATAAATTTTTAATTTAAAAGTTCATAACACATAAGCATTCTGTTTTCTTTAATTATCTTGCATATTAATTGCAAGAATAGTCCAGATTCATTTTGCTAAATATGTTGTGAATATATTGTGAAAGGCTGACAGCGTTCATTGACTGTAAATGTTGCAAAAGCATATCTATATTAATTTGGTTGCAGTATCGATCAGATGCACCACTTTTGCCTGCCCCAATTGTGCACTAATCTGAATGGTAGGATGAATTGTTCTTGCAAGTCAAGGCCATTTGTCATATACCATCATATGGCGTTAATCCTCAAACCATACAACTAATTGTTATTTTTGTATTCTTGACATTAGAAAGAGGTTAGTTACTTTTCCACATCTCTCATCAGCAATCCGTCCAGTTCCTAATTCAAATGACCTTCATAAATGACCTTCACATATGACCTTCACAAATGACCTTCACATTCCAACACAAATTTATGAAAAACATGAGTGAATCATCGGTAAGTAGTGTAGCAAGTGATGAAGAAGACAGTGATTTTTGGATTAACATGAGATTCAAATACACTTAATAACACAAGCAGAATTAGATGGTCTGGTACGATATTTGGGCTCCTGAAATTTTAGGCTCCAGGTTCCAGAAATGGAATCTTCCTTAACCCTAGGATTATCAAGGTATTCGTTACCCCTAAAATTACCAACGGGAGGTCAATTTGACCACAACTAAAAAAAACATTCAAAATGTCAAAATATGAACTTAATTATCATCTCCCAAACCGTCTCACAAAAGAGGTAAGTAAAATACAATT
>JAUZND010014230.1:0-27804 GCA_034780555.1 Coelogynopora nodosa | reverse complement strand
GAGGGGAAGAATGGAAGAACTTATATAACAATATCAGTAAATACAGAATATAACACATCTGCCAGATATATTTGTGGCCAAAACCTCGGCCAACCCTATCATCTGCTTGTAAATCCTGATCGTTGCAGTGATCATAAAAAATTGCAATAATTACAATAGTTTGCCATAAAAGTTGATATTGTAATAATTGCAATTAATGATAAGTTTAATTGTAAATCTTACAAGTGTTTTAGAAAATTATCATAATTAAATTTCCGAGTATTATAAATTCAAATTGCAAAGTGGTAGTTATTATATTCGTGATTACAAAAACTGTAAATATAAATAATTTTTTTAAATTGTGATAAATTTGATTATAATTCGGGATTGTACTAATTGCTGGTGTATCGCAATTTTTTGCAATACATTTCTTCTACAGTAGTTTGGAATTTTTGAGACTATATCCGCCGACAAACACGCATACGCACACTCATCGCATTTAATTTTATATTTTTTGCTTTAGTTATATACAAATTTAGTTTTTAAAAGCTAAGCTGAGGTAGGCAACAATACATAAGGAAAAAACAAAAGTGTCGTCGTTGAAAAATGAATCTCATTAGTGATATTTTTTATTAATAATAAATAATTCATATGAATATATATTTAAAAAGTAAAATTATAAAATAATTAAAAACTTTATACACGTAGTGACTTGGTACACTGCATGGTGACTATAATAAATAGTGAATGTTGTATAATACGCTATATATATAATATACATTGTATATATTATGTAGTCTATATAACATACAATAGAGAGAATGAAGTATATATGGCGGCAACTTTTTTAGAGCTATGTAATACATACTCATGCGGACCAAAATATTATTGATGATGCGGTACTTAATACCTTAACATAATAAAAATTAACACATAACATTACATATAGCGATACTAACACAAGTTAATCACAAAACTTTCCACCTGGCTTTTTCTATATAATATGCCAGACACATTGATACACTTGTATTGCTTGCATACACGCATACATATTATATATAACGTCCAAAGGATTTAATTGCTAAAGACAAGGTTTTCACTGTGCATGACAGAATAAGTTAGTCTGTCAGTGACAGATATGCTCAATAAAAATCGTAATGATTAAATATATATCACGCCTGAGTGCTCTCCAACAGAAGAAAAAATTGTATCTTATATGACAGACTGCGACTGTCCTAAGAAGAAGAAGAAGAGCCTGTAAATTACTGAAGAACATATTTGTATGGTGTGTGGTATGGTGCATAGATATATATATATATAGATATATACACACACATTATATCGATGTCACGATTTTAGGAATTTGAAGTTTTAGTCGACGTGCAAGTCTTCAGCAACATGCATCAGTGACCACAGGAGACATCTTGGTAACTGTAGTCATCATTAATTGAGCAACCATTAGTTGCTGCAATGTATATTATAATAATAGCAATATAATTAGCGGCAGATATAGATAATATTTTATATAACGTGTTTTATTATATCAAGTGCGCCGAACCAGGCTTCATTGTTTTCACATATATTGATGGAAAGAAACACTGGTATATGCGGATCCAACCATCCTTTAAGTCAGAACTAAAGTCAAAATCTATTTTGGAAATGATGTATAAAACCTGTACTGTATATAATAGCATATATTGGCACTAATACCAATGTAATGCTGGCATTGTTTAAATGAAATAACGGAACCAAGAAAACAAATTTTATATGGAATTTTTGCCAATTATACCTGATATATATAAATAAATAGTGGTTATTTAAATATGTTCATAGTTTAAATATGTTCAGGAAAACTTTTTCATAGTGTTGACGAACGATGGTAAATAATTTCTATGCAAAATTATAGCCGATACACTTATAATCTATTCATGTATGAGGATATATATATGCAATGCAATTTCAGGACTTATAAAGCTAAATATGTAACTTATAAAAAGTCGACAAAATATTTAAGATCATTAGTGTACATAATTCTAAATAATGGAACGTGCGTGACAATATATGATATAATTGTATATAAGTATATCACAAAATGTCAACATTTCATAAACATATAACCTACCTCACTATGTGAAAGAAATAAAAAAAGTATATGTGAAAAACTGCGAAGTCCTTAATTATACACATACATCACTATATATGCACATACAAATAATAATTTTTTAAACACACAAAAACTATCAAAGCTCAAAAATAAATAAACTACTATAATTTATGAAAATAATTTATTAATTTTAGAAATATTAATATAAAATAATTATAAATATAGACATGTAAAGTTTTCATATAGCGATCTATTAATTTTAAACATTAATTTATTATTTTTATAACATTATATAGAAATAAAAACACTATAAAAAATTTAACCAAATTATAAAAAGCGGCTTGCTTCACTGTCTGTATTATATTTTCCACCTATGAGACAGAAATAAAGTAAAATGTGAAACCATGAACATCGTGTGTGCTAAATGCGTGTCACCCTTGTAATTAATTTAAGCCTATACTCATTAACAGGTAAGTCGCAGTAATACTTTATAAGAAATAATGTGGCCTATACACATAATATACAGCCTATAGCTATACAATACAAAACATACAGGGCAGACAACCTGTACACTGTACACACGCACCGCACATTATACATAATATTATAACGGTGGCATAAATGCGCGCAACAACTCTTGGCGTTGTTGTTGACCAACAACTAAAGATGGCAGAGCATCATTCTATAACAGTAAACCTGCACTGTGTATGTAGTTGGGCGGCTGAGCTGTATTATACTTTACATATATACTGTAGACGACCAACATTGAAAAAGTAGTTGACATTCTCTCTTGGTAGCCATTATTATCGCACATATTATAATAAAGAATGACGATGACCAAACTCTTCAAACGTATATTTATTATATACATTAATTTTACTACGGCTTCATTATGTATCTGAGAATGCCAAAATCAAACATGACATATTACTATTTAAATTAGACTCACAAACAGTATAGGCCTCAAGGCTTCGTTTAAAAATCACCCGTGTGCTTGCCTGATCACATTATATTTAGTGTTAAAATTTTAAGGCTGAGGGTTAACATATTATATAGTCAATAAGATGAAAAAAATTAAGTTGGGTTGGTAAATGCCACCATAGACAAGTAAAAGAAATGCTGCTTGAATTTCGTGAGGTTACATGAGTGGGTACTAAACACTGTTTAAAGTGTATATTATTATTTGATAAATGCACAATTATTTATCGAAGATTAAAAAATCTATGTAAATTAAAACCACATAATTAAATTAAAATATATATTGCATTTATATGTATCTATATTCTTAGTTATTATTTGTCTTAATATTTAAAATGGTATATTTTAAAGTTGTCTATTCAAACAAAGAATTGATGAAAATGTCTATTATATATCGTTAGTTTTCTATAACTTCAAAATTGTGAACCTATGATGTGACTACTTCAAAATTGTGCACCGATGATGTGTCTACTTCAAAATTGTGCACCAATGATGTGTCTATACTTCAAAATTGTATTGCTGCACTGTCTATAATTCAAAATAGTACATCGTCAAATTGTGTTTGTCCAATGAAAATTCTTCATTAATATAAGTGTCCAATTATTGAACAAATTACACTTAGTTCAATATTATATAAGGTGTTTATAACCATTTAAATATGTCTGCAGATAATACGGATGGATACTATATAAAAAATTGATTAAACATTTTATAAACATGGTTACGAGCGAAATATAAATGGTGTCTCATAATATATATAAAATATTTGAAAAATATAGATTTATAAATTTAATCATGCCCTTGCGGAACTTAATTTCCCACAATAAAGGCATTTGCAATACAATTAAACAACAACAGAAAGGAAAATTGATTTAAGATCCATGTTTTCGTTATAAAAATATGATTATACTTATAATATATATAAGAATAACGGGCATACCCGTTGTATAATGCTACTAGTTCCTATTTTTAACAGTGAACTAATGTGTACATCGTTCTAACAGAATGAAAAAAACTTCACATAAACTTGTGCATGCATCTCTCTATACACACACAAATACTGTCTCTTTACAAAGCCACACATTCCCTTGAAGCAGTCTTTTCTATATACCCCGTGTATCGCACAGTACAACAAAGAGACATGGCAATCGACAGGCTTCACTATATATGTATATATAATATATTATAAAACTTTGTATTGTTAGTAAAGTTACAGCTATAATATACAGGTTAACTTATAGTATAATAGGTGTATATTAATGTATGGGTATAACTTCTAATATACTGAGGATACTCATTTTCTTTTAAGTAGAGTGACTGTACAAACTGTCTGAGTATAGAATGATGTTTTCCTTGTCGCTCATGCTCATGCGACCGCCTGTACACAACATATATGGATGCGAATTGATAGTATGCTCTCCTGTAGATATAATTACATTATAGTATTATTATTAATGCATATATATAATATATGTAACAGGCGAGGGAAACATATTTATATCTACAGGCGCACGGTGCAGATTTTCATTATTGTCCAGACACTGGAGATATACCATGCCAGCCTGCATGCCACATAAACTGTACACGAAGCACTGAACAATCACACTAATACAGTAACACGCACATTATGTTAGAGGCATCCAAGTTTCAAGTCAGCCGACATGAGCATGACGCAGCTACATAATGCAATATATTATATATATATAACATTATTTATGTATATATATCTTCTTCCTGACGTGTTCCATGAGCACATACACATACCCTCACAAGAGCCTGAAATAATGAAAGTTCGTCATCGTGACGGCGTAGAATTCATACACGTGAGGCAGGATGTAAGAACAGATACTTTTTAGAGCATGCAAACAATGAATCAAATACTTTTTTGTACCCCAGGTAGACATATTTAATATGTTTTAATATTGATTCTAATGTGCCTGTAAAATGTATCCATAATATGCGAGAATACATTTTAATTCAAGAGAAGTGAACATATTATGTTATATAATATATGCGATAGCTGAAATATTTATTATATAAAACGATGTAAATATTATATATTATTTAAAACAATTTTAGGCCCTATAATTAATAACTGATATGGGTCACAAGGATTTGAAAGTTTAACATAACTAGATATTAAAAACCAATTATTGGCTACAAAAATTCTTTGAAAAAATAAAAGATTGTATTGCCATAAATTATAAGAACAATTTAATGTATTGAAATACATATAATATGTTAACAACATTAAGTAACTATAATGGTTTGCAAATAATAATTTATTATCTATATAAACTATATTGCATACATACCCTTGATAGAAATGTTCTGTTTCATAGAAAGAATAAAAGGCATCCTAATATTATTCATCTATATTATATTATACCTTGGTGCATGCAGAACACGGTATTTATTGGCACTGATCGACGGCTGCAGAAAACAGCATGACTATGCGCGCATCTCTCGAGTTATACATTATAGCAAGGTTTATATAGAAACCCTCTTTGGCGTCATTGTATTCCACTTCCCGTGGCGTTTTGTTCTCCCAACCCCCAGGACAGGGAGTATAGGTATACCTTTAGCACACGCTGGCCATGCATGCACGAGGGTTACTATAACAACGAATAATACACACATACACTTTAACTGTTCACCTTGCCTCACATAAACATCTATAGCGGGTTGCATTCACAGACTCTTTCCCATACGACCTCTCCTTTTTTGCTTTTAATTGAACCCACTCTACGATTCTCCCTTACAAACACAGTAGTAGTCAGTCAATCAGTCAAGTTGTCTCACAGAAACTGTACCGCAAGAGCGATGCCTGGCTTGCTATGGAGACGAAAGACATGGCAGTGCGTTTCACAATGCGCTCACGCTTGACACCCCTAATTCATAACACGAGACAAGGCTCACGGCAAGACAAGGCGAAGCGATGCAAAAAAAGAAGCACGGCTATGCAAGGGGGACATCAACAGCAAAGAGAGAAAGAGTGGAGGGAGGGGGGGTGGGGGGGTGGTAAGGAAAACCTCATGCGCAATGAGATTGAGTAAAGGACTCAATGGATGGATGCATGAGAAACGTGTTGGTGGTTTACGAAAGCGGCTATAGACAGAAGAGATGACACAGTACCATACAGTAAAGCTCCTGGATATGATGCAGCAATGCAATGTAGAGAGAAAGAGAGAGCGAGAGAGACAAACACTTGAGAACTGCATGCCCATAAAAAAGAATGGAAGCACAGGAAAGAGGATGGAACTTTGGAGCATGGGAGAACGGAATGCATAGCTATGGAATTTACAAGCAGAGTGTATAGAGAAAATTTAAAGCAGGGCGGAGGAGGTATGAGTTTGCACGTAAATTCGGCAGCATCAGACTCCGGATTTATAGAACTGACAATGATGATGGACATGCATTCATGCTTTTCTCTTAGTTGGCTCTTGTATGTTCCCAGTCTCAGCACGCCCGCCCGCCCGCCCGCCACTGACTGTAGTTTACCTCCCTCGCGCGCGGTTGACGCATTCTACAGAACGGCTACAGTCGGAGAACTGCATGCATGCATGCTAAGGTAGGAAGAGGAGGAGGAGGTGAGCGCAGTTCGCAGTCCGAACTTTAGCCGGTTCTCGCACTGACTGGTGTGTAGCAGACTCACAGCTGAGTGTAAAGCCGGTTCAGGCAGAAACTTAAGGCAACGCCACGCCGGGGCGGCGGGCAATCTAAGTTGAGCGCTACTCACTTCTTGCCCATTGAGTTCAGTTCACTTCCACTACCTATATACCAAGGAGTCGTTTTCTTCCGTTCAGCCACAAACCCTTTTTTCTCTTTCTCTCTCTCGCTCGCCTTCTCGATCATCCCTCAGATACTACTGCCTGGTTCGTAACTGGGAACCGACCTCTCATCCACTTCTCGGTTATTCATGTGAATCATGGCGCTGGAAACTCGATAATTGCCTACCCAAACCCTTTCGCGCGGTCTCTCTCTCTCATTCTCGCCCACTACTCATCAATTTACGGGGGAAAACTTTTCTCTATAGTTTTGGCATCTTGGTGGGTTCCCTCCCAGTATGAACTGAGCGTATAGAGGAAAAATGAGAAAAAATGGAGAGCACTAAGTCTCATGTTCATCTCGTATTGATCTGTTTGGGTAGAGTTAGGTCTCACATCGTTGAAGCAAATAATATTAGATCCTAATAATTGTTTGCAGGTTTTTTGTGGAATGATCTCAACAACAGAAAATAAACACGAAAAAATCAGCTACCAAAAAATGAATGGCTGTCGATTGCATTCCAACATTATACAAAATACTACAATGACGAAAATACTTTAACTACAATTATATAATTTGATAATGTTATTTTAGTTATACCTTTATAAGAGTAATATGAATGATTGTATATTATAGTTGAAATTAAAATTATATCATAGAAACGACTTTTTAAACAAAATATTCAAACTCCAATCTGGTACGTTGCAAAGAGGGGTTCAATGTGTGCTAAAACTAGAATGATTTTCCTACAAGAACTAAATATACCGGTTCTTTTGCCCAAATCCGTCAAATTTGGTATATAGCCTAAACACGTTTTCAATATATAAATAGGATAACAATTTAGTATATATTATATATATATATATGATATTAACTGCTGCATTGGAATACAGTAGCCAATCTATATACTTTTTAATATATGAATTTGCATATTACATCTTATAGTTTATTTTACCTTTTGTGGTTTAATGATGACATATTCTACTTGTTTGACCATTCAGGAGTTCTGAATGTTGTGTTTTTATTAAATAATATTAATATTATTATAAAATGTTGTTATCGTTATATTTTATAGGCGCGTAGATCATTTCTGGTTCTTCATTAAAAACATATATCCACCAAATGCGACGCGGCATAGCTTCTTGCGACACATAATTAATTTTAGTTCTCTTCAAATGCGACGCGACGTACCACATTTTGATGTTTCTACATAATGTATACAGCCGTCCTACGCTATCAAAAATTATTTTATTTAGGTTGACCACCTTTTCAAAGTTTTTTATTAAAAAAATTAAAATTTCATTGACAATTTTTAAAATTTATTTCCATAACATGAAAACACTAATATTGAATAAATACATCATGTACAGAACGGAGTTAGTTGAATTAGAAATATTCAGTCACAATAGTTTGTGAAACCAGAACAGGAGCATCCTTGCCAATAGGGTCAGTCCGGCTGGAGATCACACCACTCATATTCCAATATGAAACTTGGTCACGTATACCAGAATGCTTAACTTCAGTGTTATGTTTCAGCAGTTCGCTATAGGAATTGTCTTCGTCTGATACAACTGCCATTGGTTTCTGACAATATCGCAAACATCTTTTACAGTCATATTTGCTGAAACAGAAAACACTTTTGCTAGAGGCTGTTCCAATGCAACTGTATTCCTTTCTGTCAGCCGAGAAACAGCATTGAGAGCACCACTATCTTGACACTTTTCAAGTTCGAGATATTGGGCACCCTTGAAGAGTTTGTTTGTCAAAGAAAGATGATGTTGCAGGTCTTTTGCAGTACTCACATAAAAGTGCAGACATTGTTGTCTTACAACAAACAGTTTGCTTTCAGAGATATCCAAAGATACAAATTTAATGGTGTTGTACCAATTTCGATAGCAGCCAGACGTTTGTGGCTGTTCTTGACATTCAAAGTTGAATATTCTTCACCACTGAGTCGTTGTTGGACTCTATTCCGTTCATGATATATCTTTGAGTTATGCATGACTTTTTTTGTCACACTGCACATCAAATGTATAAGTGTTTTACTGGTTGCTTGTTGAGCAATTAGAAAGACCTCAAAATCATTTGCTGCAAAGGCAATGAAGCTGATATAAACCAGTGATATAAGATCAGTGCAAAAAATCTTGAGTATTCTTTTGTAGCGGTCAGTGTCTTTGATTTCCATTTTATAGTTTGACTGTTCAGGTAGAAATACCAAGAAGTACTGTTTGATGTTCTGATACTGTTCTAAAATTTTGAGGCATGCCTTGCGAAGGGAGAGCCACCTGGAAGTAACATGCCGAATTGCAAATCGGGGAGCAAGATCCGTAAAAGTTTCCATAAGATTTCCTGTCTTCTCTGCGAGCGGCAGAAAGCTCGAAATAAAGCCATATTTGTCATAAACGTATTAATGGGAAAACTGATTCACTTTATCCCTTTACGGAAGGCATTATGTACATGGTGTAAAGTACATGTTCCACATTGACAATGATCAGCTAACATTGTTTCCAAAAGGTATTCATATTTCTCATTGACGTATGGACCATCCATTTACTACTTGTACAAGTTACTCTAAATCTAAACCCATGTCAGTGATTACTTGTAAACAATGCTGAACTAAATCTTTTGAGTTACAATGCCCCATAAATTGTGAACCACAGTACACGGTCACTACGCATGCTTTGTCTCTTCTGACCAAAACTGTGCATTAAGCATCATACTGATTTTTACCTAAGATGTTGTAGTTTCGTTTTGAAACTAACTGGAGATTTGTTTAATCCTTGAATCTACTCTTTTTGACATGGGGAGCTATACCATATTATATTACATATTTCATCTTCGTTTCACCCATTGCATAGTTTTTTGCAATTTAATTTTGGAATCTGGTAACTGTTCTTTTATAAGGAAATTATCCTGTTACACCAGTTTCATACATTAATAATGTAAGTTTCAAATATAATTTTTTAATATGTATAATTTTTTGTTTTTTAGGCTAAATGTGAGCCCTGTGTATAGCCTACCTACTTTGAAATATGAATTTCATTGTGCGGCGTCGAAGAAAAAGTTTTGTAATTTCAACGGCAGTTTTTTCGCGTCGCAGTCAGTGTAAATATGCTGATTGAAAAATACAAACTTAAATTTTTGCGGAACGTCGCGTCGCGTTTGGTGGGTATAGATAAGCCTTCATTCTTAATTTGTTTTATGGCAGTGTTGAGGAATGGAAATAAATTTTACCATTTACTATTATACATTAAACGATGTGTCAGAAAAGCAAAAAAATGAGAGCAGATAATATATTTTGTACTGGTTATAACACGAAGTGCCAAAAATCAATATTAAATTATATCCATATATATTGTGTACATAAAAGGAGGCGGAGTAAATGTCGGAAAGAAATAAAGAAAAAGCAGTGTAGATATATTTGTGAAGTTTTCAAGCAATAAAGTCATAAACGCTCTTTTAAATAGTTTCTACTAATTTTAGCAAGGCTTCTATTATGTATGTATATATAGTTTCAAACCCATGAATATTTCGAAAATTATATAAAAATTAGGGTCTTTGTCAATTTCAAGTGCAGCAGCTATATGAGTATGTGGATATCATCGTATAAGAAAATCATAAGACGAAAGGAAAGACAGAAAGAGAGGGAGAGAGAGAGGGGAATAGCTATAGGAAAATATAAAAATGAAGAGAGTGAAAAAATAGGATATATATATATGTATAATATAGAAAAACAGGAGACTCCGTCCACAGTTTGCGTCATTTTGGGCAATGAAACTTTGTCAAGGGATTTACAGAGGCAAACATTCAATCTCAGGGCTGTCATTTGACTTCCAAACTCAACTTCCTTTTGTATATAGGTAGAACTCTGAGAGTTGTTCTGGATATATTATATTGAGTAGCCTTTATCTATACTCACTGGCAGATATCATGATATACACGCAGGGAAAAATGGGAAAGAAATTTATTCTGTCAAATAAATAAAACAATTGTGTGTGTCAGCAAAAGCAGCAGGGGAATTTATTGAAAATAAATTATATAACGTAATCATATAATATACCTTGAAACAATATTGTTACCGGAAATACATTTGTAAATGAATAAAATGCCAAGTATACATAATGTGTAATATAAAATTAACAAAGCATTTCTTTAGCGCATTAGCTGTAAATTCAGAATATCTGTCGCATTATACAAAACATGAAATGAACAGAAATTTACTAATTAATTGCTTTAGTTTAATCTAAAATAAATTGATAATAGATTAGAAAGTTAAAGTCAGAAAATACTAATATATAATACGATCTATAAAAAATGATTAATTGTATAAAAGTAATATTTTAAAGAGTAATAAAGAACTAACTTAAATAGATTATATTGTAAATAACAGTGTAACAATATTGTAATTCAATGTAATTAGGTTATATTATACAATAAAAGTAGGAAAAGGCACAATTTAACCAACAGAGAAAATTCTAATATATATTGAATATTAGACCAATTTTTAGAAATAAAATATAACCAATTTTACTTAAAAGGTTCGAATGTATAAAAAGATCATATATCTTTAAAATATCCATTAATTTACCATAACAATGTCGTATATATGTTAGTATAATATATTTTAAAGTTATAATAGCTTAAAGCATATGAGGTAGCGTAGTATAATTTTCTTCTATATAAAAATAGTTATAAATTGTTATATAAATTATGTTGTCGAATTAATTATTGTAACTGCAAACCAAACGAATCCAAATTATTATCTAATAAATAAAAGTATTTTTTTCTTTTTTGAATCTTTTTAAAGGTTTCATTTGTAAAAAAAATCCGCGGATTTAATAAAAACACTCATTTTTGAGCTATCGTCAATGTTGTCAGCAACAATTATAACAAAAGTAATAAGCTGTTAAAATATATCGATTTACTTCTGATAATTAAAACTGGCATCATTTTGACATTGAATTAACGACTTAGCGAAAGAGTTTATATATATTTTAATAATTAAATTAATAACAATACTAAATTATATAGCTTAATTTAAAATATAGTTTATTAGTATATAAAGAATAACATATCATATTATTTATTAAAAGTACAATATACTTTATTTATTTATGTTCGTCGAGAAGAAATCGCCAGTGATCTCCCCGGCTATTATATAGCTGCAACTCATGGACACAAACAGGTAATATTAGATACTGCTCATGATTCAAACTTAAATGCGCTGAACAAAGACAGCCTTGACATTGTCCAAATTAGGCTGAAAACCATGGGCCTTGCTAAACAATAATGTGAACACTTTTCAGGCAAGACGATTCGCATGAAAACACTTCACAACCTGTGTGAAGGAATGGAACACGTCCATCTCATTATATACTATGTCTTGAGCGGTTGACAAAAGTTACGTAATCCATGTCGAACGAAAAGAAAATCAGGCCCTGTATATCCATCCTCCTGTATAATGAAATGAAGCTATCTCACAGAAGCTAGCTATACAATTATGTGACGGAGAAGAAAATCGGATGTATAGGCGAGTCAGTTATTGCGAGAGTAGAGCTCAAAGTATAATATGGATTCATTCTGGACCACATCGACACATTGACATGAGGGTCCGTCAATGGCTGAGTGAGCCACGGACAATAGGCAACTCCAGAAACACGCACCAACTTAGCTCGCCGAACAATGCCAAGGAAACAATAATTCCTGTACACGGCGGGTGTGCTAGAAGTTAGGAGGGGGGTCTTCCACTAATTCAGTCACCCAAATTGCTAGTTGTATTCAATCGGTAGAGAAGAGATGCACAACGACAGCACACAGCGTCACAAGGCCCATGTAACAAACACAGGCGATCCTTCTTCGTTGTTTAATTTTTACACAGGCAAATTAAATCAATCCTTTTATACTGACTACATAGTTGTATCACCTTCTAACTGCTATACACGCCTAGATTGAATGTATATATAGAGTAAAGGATGAAAAATTGAAAAATTCTGCTGATCACTTTTCTATACATAAAGCTATGATACAACCTATATAGGTATATCTAACATGTCCACAAGGGCGGATGTATTATAAGCAGTTGCAAAATGTATGAGGGTGGTTTACTTGATGCGTCGGGTTGTGTACTCATGCTCCGTCTGGTCAAATGTATAAGTTAAACAAAATCTATATATTTTAGAAGTTTATCTTAGAAAAATGCTATTATTTTAAACCATCATAATTTACAGGCGTGATTCCCGGGGGTTGTGGAGGTGCCGTGAATGAAAATTAAGTATTTTGTAAGGGAAAAGAATGCTATAGTGAATTTTTAAAATTTATTATTAGATTTATGACACTATACGGAATTTTTTTGAAAACCTAGACCTTCCTTTGAAATGGGTTACAATTAATATATTATACCTAGGTTATGGATATTTTGATTACTGCAGCATTATAAATGAATATCAAACTTGTGGACAATTTAATTACATGACATAATTAATTGTATAATTTGATATAACATCAATGTGTTTCAGAAATTTATATATTCTGTTACTCAAGTATCCCGTGTCAATTATAACTTTCAGGAAAAAGAAAATGCAAAGAAATTAAGACAAGTCTTCTGTGTAAAACTACAGGTTTCTGAATACAATAGACAATATACGGCTGCCCATTTTGTGTAGTCCATGCTTTCTTAACAAACGGTTAGGATAATTTTAAAATAAAACAATTAGTTAGCACCATAACATTGTGACAAGAAATATTGGGAAGCACCAAATGTTGTAAATATTATATGAATATGGGCTTCTTTGTCGCTTTTGCGTTGTTAGAAAAAGGCGAAATTTTGAAATGTAGGCCTATAGCTAACGGCAATGATAATTTCAGTACAAATCCCCGGCATATGACATGTCCTATTTTAACAATCTGTTTAGTCATTTGTAAAATAATTACCAAAATGCATATCAAAATTATTCATCTTTACTAATATGTTTAAAAATATTATAGGGATTATAAATGAATAATAAATTATAAGCAAATATTTAGCTATTTTTCAGTATACACAATGTCAGTTAAAAACATATATATAACTTTAATCAAAACTATTCCTCTAAAAGTATCATGTCAATCAAATTATTCACTACATTTCTTTTAAACTTTAAAATTTTTACTTGAAAATAAAATAATATATACCATCAAAATAATTTTTTACTTTAAAACGACCATGTCTTTTTGTAAACATTTAACAAGAGTAGCACAAACATATTGTTTTGTCACTGTCTACAGGCACTCTGCTAATATTTATTTGCCTCTGAAAATTTCTTTAGAAAAATTCCTTGTTTAACTACATATATGTATACATTATTATTTTGTATGGCTTTTTATGTTGCCAGTTTGTTGTGCCTTATATAGATGGAGACATAATACATCACACAGGGTATATATATAGGTAATACTTGTATCAGTGAAAAAACGCATGAACCAAAAGAAATACTAAATAATAGAAGACATTCTCTCTCCAGAACCAACCTGCAGACTTAAATGCACCGTTTGCTTGTTGCCATGGCAGCGCACACTACACTCAAGCAGCCGGAAAGGAAGATACATACATACTTATACACACCTAGAGACTATAACCAAGGAGGGATATCTCCACTCAGACATTTTCTTCCGCTTACATGGCTGCACATACCACCACACTGGCGCGTTTGAGATGACATGATAGCTACAATACTCAGTCTCGGTGGAGGAATGAAACACAAAATGTCATCAATTGAGTTTCATCGAATAGTCACGCCCACAGGATCACAGTCAACATACTCGTGTGTGGTATGCAAACATGCACAGAGCGCTCAAGAGCATAAGGAGACGAGGAGCTTTACTCTTTCTGTTCCTGCTGACTCTCTCTCTCTCCTGACATGCTGGGGGGGGGGTGAGCAGTAGGCACATTGTTGTGTTGATTAATAGTGTAAAACTCAACCAGGTGATTTGTGTTCTTATAATACTATATATACAGTTGATACAATGCTGCCTGGAGTCACATGTTCACAGCTCAGCTGTATCATTCTAAATGCGTTGGTACAAGTTGAAAAACAGGCTATCCGTTAATGTTTTATAAGCTAAGCATGTGAATAAAGAACAATGTCAAATCATTATACATAAGTTGACAACTTTACATTACTCCTTCAGACGATAACTTATATTTATGCTTTGTTTATCAATCTAATATATACATATAAATAAAGAAAAAAAATGACGAATTTGAATATATAATGTTCATGGATGAACAGAAAAAGGGCAGCACTTCAAGTTTAAGGAAAACTAATGTTATCAGATGCGGAATTATGTGTGGGGGGGGGGGGGAAAAAACGGCGAGCGCCCCCCCCCCCATTCAATGTTTATATGACGCCTAAATCTAGTAAAGGCGACTTTTTGACATTAAGTTAAAATAGTTCTATCTATTACTGTATCTATAACTATATATAGCATCGCATTTTTAAAGTATTTAATTTATATCTTATAGTTAAGATATTTTTAAATATAGTTGATTGTCAGCATCCACTATTAAAGTTAAACACCCCGTTTTATTTTTATCAATTTATTCATGTTTGCTTCCGCCTTAATCGAGACGTCCCTATTAAAATTTGGTCAAATTTAGTATAATCACACAAAATTTGAGAAAAATTTGCAAACTTGTGACAGCCTTATGCACCTTTTAATGACTTTTAATGCTCCCCTATCAGTCAAAATGATGCATCCGCCCCTGGTTATGTGGGCTTTGATCTAATCGAAAAGCTGTTAATTGAAAACAAAAATGTAATGAGGGAGTTCAAAATATTAAAAGGGGATACTTTAAATTATTCAGATTTGTGCGATGTTATAAATTTACTTTTTAGGATAAAACAGAAAAAACAGTTGTCTAATATGCAGCAGAATATCTAAAGAAAACTGAACAGCCTGTACATCAAACTCCTTGTTAATGACTAATTATTGATTAAATGAAACATGACCATGATAGACAGTATACTTACCTCTATGACAGAAAAAACGTCAACTCCCCCTAACTTTTGATTAAAACCTGGCATGGCGGAATTAAGTTTCCAATCGAGATAAAGATTACCAGGAAGAAAGCGTAAGAAGTGAGGCGATTTCACGACTTATCCCCCAGTCCCTCTCCTCCCCCCATTCAACCGATCACAGTTCTCAATTGGGCAAGGGAATCACTTCGTGTAACAGAGGAATTGGCCGATGTTGGAAAATGATATTTTGACAAGCCATCCGGGGCTTCTCGTGTAAGTTTTAGGCAACCCCAGTGGATCGGGGAGAGATACATATATCGAATAGAGGATGTAAATAAGTAAGTATGGCAACATAGTTGAAGATAGAATCTAATGTAATTTTCTATGCGCGATGCAAAGATTCTTTCGTAATCAACAGACCTGAAAGTATATAATAACCGAAATCGATCATTTTAATAGAGTTGTTCTGATATAATTATAAAAATAAAAGGAAATATATAAGAAACCTCAAGAAATCAAATTTTCTAGGCTTACTCATCAATGTACAAATACACGTTAGAATTTTTCAAACATTATCTAAAAAATATGGGGGAGATAACTTTTCAACTCTACGGAAATTCACCTGCCATGATATTTCATTTGAGGAAATATTCCGGATTTAGTTTCAAGGATTAATGTGAAGCGCTGTCAGTTACTTACGCTGGCGTTTATTTATTCGAATGAGAACTGTAGAAAGCCTGCCAAGGTTGATTGAACCGATATAATTTGATTAATGGTAATTTACTCGCTATTCGAAAATACCGAGACGATGATATCGAGAGAATATTAAGACACTTCAAAGTATTTTTTTACATTACCGGTTTAAATAAAAACATAAAACTATATTTTAAAACAAAGTAATATAATATAGAATCACTTACATTGCCGAGCTCAAAATGTTTGAAGTTTGGATCCACCGTGTTCTCCATCTCACTGGTCCCACGGAAGTTTGTCTTTTTACCAGGCATGATCAATTTTTTCACCCGTTTCCCCGAGTTTGCCGACCTCCAGGCGGGCAGTAAGTCATCACCCAGGTTGGTTGTAACACGGAGTGCCTCCGTGGACATTTCACTGACATGTGACGAAGTCCCGTTTTGCGTCCGCGATGTCGTCACCACAGCCTGCTGCGTAAGCGTTCGACCTGTCACCGAGGTTGTGTCCGGGGAGGAGATGGTCGACCGGTCAGGCTTCAAAACCGTCGAGAAGGACATCATCGGCGGGGAGGAGCTGGTGGACGCGGTGCCACCGTTGAGGTTGGTCGTATGTCCATTGAAGGAGGAGGCGCCGGACGGCGACGAAGTAGTGGCCGAGAGGGGTCGAGTGGACAATAGGAGGCCGCTGGCGGCCGAGCTGGGGGTGAACAAGGCTCCGGCTGTGGTGGCCGCGGAGCTGCAGAATTGGGCCACTTGGGCCACGGCGGCTGACTTCTGAGCGATCTGTACCCCCGAGTTGTACTGGTCAATGAGGCGAATGAGATTCTGTAGCTGGGTTACAATAGTGATGTATTGAGTATAAAGAATCGGGTACGAGGGAAGATCGGCAGTAGGGACGGGAAGATTGCGCAGGAAGTTGGTCATATCGGTTAGTCCGGCACTTGTTCCCATATTGAGATGATTAGCCTGTTGTTGTTGCTGCTGCTGCTGCTGGTGAGATTGTAGTAGTAAGGCTTGCATTAGAGCCGTCATAATGTCAGTGTTGATATTGCCATTAGCAGCTGATGGGGACTGGTTGAGTCCGAGCAAGGAGCCCAGGTTGAGTCCGCCAGCGGCTGAGCCCATCAGTGGAGCCAGATCTCTACACAGGAGTAAATTGGCGGCATCGATGTTTGGAAGTTGAAGGATTGCCTGAGTTGTCGCTGGTATAGTTGAATTGACAGTTATTGCAATTGGATTTGGTTTCATGCCAGATAGGTCAAGAGCACTGGTAGCTAGCATAGTCGAGGTAATGGCTGCGCTATAAGGTTCAATTTTTGGATTACTCTCCGGTTTTACAATACCATTCAGGGCGGGAGTGAGTTTTGGCAAGGTGTTTTCACAGGCAGTTTCAGTTTTAATAATAGTGACCTTTTTTTCTTCTGGAAAATAAGCAGTATTATCAAGCTGAATTCGTTTTGGGGCACTTCCTTTTCTTTTATTACTACTGCCACATGTGACTGGCTCAAATTTGATATCTTTTTCAATGTTATTATTATTGTTATGAAAATTTTCACTTTCAGAAAATGTAGCCATGTTGAAAATGTCTGAAATTATTGGAATAAATAACTTATTATATTAGGTTATAAGAAAATTAAATTACAAATGTACATAATTGAAATACAGGATTGAAATAATGTAATTAGTTTCTACAAAATTTATTATTTATAATTAGTCATTAATCAATTTTATTGACGGTTTCATACAACTAGAAATATGTATTGTAATACGTATTTACTACTATAATAAAATAATAATAAATTAATTAATTACTTTATAAATAGTGTATTACAAAAATAATTTAATATAAAAAAATAAATAAACAGGTGAAAATAGAACAATTTTATATCTATTTAATACGAAAAATATGATTTGTAGCTTTTATAGATTAAAAATTAAAATCATGAGTGGGTGTGTACAAGAAGTGTAAGTTCATATGGTGGAGGGGGTGAATGAAAAGATTAAGACGACTGCGACCATAGCATAGGTTCAGAAATATATAAAGAATTTGCTAATAACATCGGAATAAAGCAAGAAACTACTTTAATGATAGTTTTCTGTCATTTAGTTATAGAAATAAAATAAGTAAGCAGAGCCTGTACAAACAGCATACAGACAGAACACTACTGGTTTCGAGCTATTCAGCTCTCATCAAGTACCCTAGTCTCCCTACTAACGACTGAATTGCAAGTAGTACTTATTAAAACTCCAAACAAATCATTAAAAAAGCAATTTGAATAGTATAACCTCAGAGTTAATAAGGAGAAAGAGAGGAGATTCAATTAATGAAGTGGACATCTTCCTTAGTAAATAGAAGAGTGCAAGCAGTGGCGAAGGTATGGAGAAAAGTAAAAGGGATGACAATAACAGATCGATTAATTGCTATTAATATGAAATTATTGAGCGTCCACATTTTATCAAAATGTTCCTATCGCTCTAACAGAGATGTAATAGTGAAATAACTATGTGAGGAAGAAAGTGGAAAAGATAAGGCTACAAAACATGAGATATAGTAGGAATGAAATAAACTTTAAAATAGAGTGCATAGTTGATTGGGGTAGGATGTTCATGGACAATGAATGAATATGTGGAAAAAGCACCAAGACAACCGTTGATGATGGAAGATGTGAAATGAAGAAAACGACATTGGATAAGACTAGAAGATCTTGTTGCAGGTGGACCACTGAACAAATTGGATGAAGGATTGTGTGTTGTGGAAAAGATTGGACGTAAATGTGGAATTTTATTAACCTTACCTATGGTATATGTTTAAATGTTTCAATTTACATAATAATATTGTACACAAATTAAATAAATATATAAATAGTCACAAGGAGGTAGATACATTGTGTGAAAATAGTAGGGATAGAAATAACATAGAAACAGCAGTTTTATTTATGCAACTAAAAATATTTATATTAAAATATACATGTTATTGCAGGAACACATTGACAATTTGTTTATTATCAAAATATCACATACACATTTAATCATGTGGCTTAACTATATAAATCAAAAACTTCACTAAAACTATATATTGTATATTAGAAACTATATATACTTATAGAAATTACACACTAAAATTTTTTTGAAATAATATAAATTATCTTTTGACTTTTAAAACTAACATGAGCAATATTTATGCATAATGAAAACAACAGAAAGAATTCCTTAACTATAATGATATAACATTTCTAGATAGGATGGTAAAATTATTAGAGGGCAAAATATATATATTAAATAACAATATTCTAAAACTGTAGAAGAAAAGTGTTTTCACTGAAGAAGTAATCATATATCATTAAAACCTTTCTGTTTCTATTCAGAATATATTTTTAACATTAAAAAAGTAAAAAAATTAAATAATATTAATAAAATTTAAAAAATATATTTCACAGATGTACATTATAAGTACAACTTCAAATAGCTAAAAATATTTTTTATGATCTACGAAAATGAATGCTCAAAGTGAATGGAATTTTCTAAAAAATAGAAATCATACATTAAATTTATAGTAACTATGTTTAAAAAATAATTTTAAACAACATACATTATTATGAGATGTTCTAGTAAAGAAATAGTAATAGTAAAAAAAAGATATTAATGTTAATTAAATGAAGTTAGCACATTGGTTTTAAATCTAATAATAAAGTCAATTTTACAACTGTTTTAATTTTTGAAAAGCACCAGATCTATTTAAGTAAATAAAATACTGTTGATCTATTAAAAGTTTAGAATTTATTAAAATAATTATAAGTATTTATTTATATATGTGCAGCACAAAATCATATACACAAGTGTCTAGTATCATTATGCTTTGATATACATAGTGTACAATTTTGTATCAATAGAATGCTGATCATATGTATTATGTAAATATATTTAATATTTGATTGTAGTATCCTTTATTAATATTTATATAGTTTAATGTTCTACTGCAGTAAAATTCTAGGATCACATATAAAAACACCATACAAAGGTTGCAATACATTTTGAATAATTGTAAGAATGCCTCCATGTATACTCATTATAATCAAACATGAATACCCTGCTATACTAAAACTGACCTCTTAAAAGTAAATGCTAATTTTTTGTTCTAATGTGTAGGCCTTTTTGTAATTCTGCAGACATCCTTAAGCTGTGCCCATATTAAGTAATTTAATGATTTCGTTTTGGATGGGTTAACTGAATTAATTAATAAAGATTGGTTAACCTAACTTTTAATTTCTATTGATTGTATGATTGAAATAATAATAAGAATATATATTATACAGTTAGAATGTACTGCTATGTGGTTACTTTAATTAGACCAGTTGAATAATATAAATTATTATATTTAATCAGATTATTTCTTTATTTTACAAACTGCAGTATTTGTATTATATATATATAACTGAATAAATTATTCTAATATATATAACATATTTTTGAAATCAACAGAGTAATCAGCCTAGTTATCAGGAAATATCAGTGTCATATATGATTATCTATGTGCTATCATTATAAGCTGATTAGTCAGACAAAAATAATTATATGATTATTAAATCTAAATGATAATAAGACTGTGAAAATTAATAAAAATAGATATGTATGTAGACAACTTATATATAATGTAAAAACTACTGTTTACATTGCTTTTGAAAATATGTCTAGTATCATTATTCTTTAAACTAAACAGTAAAATTTGTTATCAATATTAAGTGTATGATATTTTTATATTTAATTTTGTTTGTATTTAATAACATTATAAAATTATGATTTGATTATTCAAATTATACAATATTGATTTTAGTTGATCTAACTATAGTAAAATTGTAGTTTAGTTGTTTAAATTAGACAATATTGATGTTTGGTTAAATGTTGAAATCAGCTTCTTGATGAATTATTATATTAAAGAGTTGATTGATTATGTATAAAGATTTACTAAATGTGTATAATTATAAGATTATATAAAAGCACTATTGTCTTATATATAAATTTCAATTAAGTTTCTCCACTTCAAATAATGATTGTACAGAAAAGTCAAAGTTTTTAATCTAATATTTAATAAAAATCAGTTTTATAAAAATATTATAATAATATTTCTTAAAAATTATATATTTTAATTAAAGTTTAATAAATTGAAAATATAACAAATTTCAATTATATATTTCAATGAAGTCTTTAGATAATAAGTTTTTTATTCTTTTTACAAAATCTACATTTAAAAAAAATTAAGAATCTTTTTATTTTATTTTAATGCTTTCAAGGATGGTGTTCTTTACATTTTAATTAGAGTTTTAATAATTTAGCTTGAAAAGCATTATTTTAAATATAATTAAAAGGGAATATTCAAAATTAAAGATATTTAGTTTTTTCATGAATTATTTTATAAACCCTGTTATACACATCTCCCTATATTAATCAAATGATCAATAACTTCTATTAATATTAATATAGGCCTTTACTGTTATGGTACATGCTTTACCTTACTAATAGCCCTATTAATTGTTCTTTATACTTAGAACACATGTTTTAATGAAAACAAAACAATTTTTTTCATATTAAAATTTTATAAAATTCTATTTATTTATATTTCATATTATTATTTTAAAATTATCTTTATTTTTAATACTTATAGTAAGGTAAAATATATCATTAGGTTTTAGCATTAAATATATTTGTTCCGATCAGCATAACTGTAAATATTTCTAAATTATATGTTATAAATCATTAAATTTAAATTATTTAATTATTAGTTTAAGCTTTAAAATATATTGTTTCTTATAAAATATATTACCAATTTATATATTTAACTTAAAAAAATATATATATATATCAGAATAAATAGGTTATAATTTTAAATTAAATAAAAAAGAGCATATAATAAAAAGAAAATAATTTAAAAATAATGTAAAAAATAAATTATGATAAATAATAAATTAATAATATGATTAAATTGAATGATTAATAATAAAAATAATGATAAAAAATTAATGATAAAAAATAAATTAAATGATTGCTAGCATTTAAAAATAATTTAGATGCTGGTATTGTGATAAGTATATATATAACATTTTTGTAAGAATAAATCTAAGCTATATTCAAAACTTTTAAACAATTATTAAACTGCTGAAATAATGTTGTAATGTTTTTATATTTCAAAGTTAATAATGAATATAATAATCAAAATAATGACTACTATAAGAGTTATGATGAGGGAACTTGCCATAACACTGATAAATCTATACAAAAATAAAAGTACTCTAAATACAACTCCTGCATATCAGAAAGTTTTCAATATTAGGGATGCATATTACATTTTAGGAACATAATATTCAGCATATATAAACATAATCTGGTCCCCCTCTTTGATTCTTGGGTGTTATGTGCCCCTATACTTCCTCTCTCCTTGGGTCAAACATGCCTGCAACTACTATAAGAATATGTGTAATATATTCATGAGTAAGGAATTAATCAAGTTTAATATGATCAAAGAGATTAAAAATAATTTGTTGAATGCTGCTATAATCAGTGTTTAAATTTATTTGCAAATAACAGATTAACTAATTAATAAATGTGAAAATATTAGCTTTGTTAAAATTTAAATGCATTATTTAATGAATGCTGCTATAACTGGCATTTAAAAATATTGAAAGAAAGCAATATAAATATTTATAAGTAATATAATATTTTTTAAATTTATAAAAAGTTGTATTCCTAATAATAGTAATTGTTTTATTATAAAAAAAAAGTTCATAGTGCTGACCAAATATTATTTATGGTATATTATTAAGTGTAATGGTAAAACTATTATTTTAAAAGATTTTTTTATAACTATACATCTATAAAACTAACTATCAAGTGCATATATTTTATACTAAAAGCTGAACTGTGAATAATATTAATGATTAAACTATAATTATAAAATGAATTATAGTTGAGTGATATATAGACTATGTCTATATATAAACATCAAATTAGATACATTTTGAGATTTACCAAATGAAATGATAAGTGGTAAAAAGTAATTGATTTATATGTGATTGAATTTACAGGAAATAAGAACTAATAATAATTTATTGTAAGTCATTAATAAATATAACTTATATGGGTGGAAAACACAATAGTAACTATATTAAATACATATTTATATTCAATATTCATGCTTTATAAAAACAAAAAACGATACAAAATGCTCATTAAAGGGGAAATTAATCAATATTAATTTATCGTTACAGATATACTACAAACCTTTTAAAGTTTGGGCCAACCATAGAAACTCGGCTTCAGATGACAATTACAAATTATGCGGGCACTAATTTGGATTTCCCGCAATTGAATATTTACTAGGTTCATAGGGATATAGCATATTAAAACACGTTGGTTATTATGATTATATAATATAAAATAAGTGTATATCTAATATATTAATAAAATAATAAAAAATAATAAAAAAATTGTGCAATGTATTATTATACACATTATATATATATATATATATATATATATATATTAAAATCATAAGTTAACATCACGTTGACTTTTAAAACTATTCATCATACTGAAAATTATTACGTAACTAATAATTTTAAAATAACTTTTACATATTGATACACTATAAGATATTTATATTATAATTGTTGAATTTACTATTTACGTTTTTATAGTACATTTACAACAAATTAAAATATTAAGTTTGTAATTTCATATTGCTTGTAAAAATAAATCATTAATTATATTATTTATCTCAAAAGTTTTGTTAACTTTTGTGAACTATTTGTAAAAAATTATTTAATGACTAATTGTGTTATATTCTATTAAAATTCAAGGTTTTTAATATATAGTGCGTGGTTATTTATTTAATATCGATATTTATATTAGTATCATATTGTAGCGATTTATACATGGATTTATGAATACATAAAATATGTAGCCTATACATAAAGTATAATTTGTATATATTTAAAAATATGTTTTAATCTAGCAGAAAAACAGTATATACCATTTTATTAATTATTTTATATATTACAATATTTTTATATATGTATGTGTTCAAAAGTATTCCACAATTAACCGAATTAATAATACAAAGTATTATAATGAATATATTACAAGGTAATATATCTACAGATTATAATACAAAATGATTAATTTACATAATTAGACATTACAACAACATAGACATGATTGAAGGTTGAAGAATGTTCTAGGATCTATAATCTTTTATATCTGGAATTAATTATAACAGATTTCAGATTATAGAGACTCTATATCCTTCAATCAGATCTGCATGATCCATTATAATGGATCATTATGGGCTATTAGAACGGTCCATGCTGGTTTATATATAAACCAGCATGGACCGTTCTAATAGCCCATAAATTACAGCCTTGTATTTTTTTTTACTAATAACCAGTTTAATCTGTCCAAATTTACATAGTTATAAAAAGTGAACACTTTTTTTTCTCTATAATTGACTTCTATTACATGAACAGTCTCACACTTTTCAATAACACCAGCATTGACATAATTGTGCTTTCACAGTACCAACAGTAAAAATGCAGCATGAATAGGCCCAATCGTTAATTCTACTTTCAAATCATGTTAAATTATAAAAGTTTTATGAACCCTTTTACCCTTTTATTGTGTTTAAATGTACAACAGGAAAGATTATAAATATTGTGTAAAAATGCTAGAAAATCTGATATAAAATGTTTCAATAATTACAATAGCTACATGCGATGTGTATATCGTTTCTAGGTTCCGACTAGTAAACGATTATAAAGTGAAAGAGAAGAAACCGTCTGGTCAAATACAATGTAGAGTTTTGAACAAATATTGGTGAACTCATTTTTCGTGGCTGAGTTTTAAAAATAAATTTAATCATATATAATGTTATTAAATTGATAAAATTTCATTGTCATAGTTTGAACTACAATCCTAATGACTTAAATATTTTTCAGAAATAATAAGTATATAATATGAGATTTTTTATTATGGAATTTTTGTATATTTATATTATATTTACTCTGCATTGCTGGGTTGCGTTGATTGCTACATATGTTAAGGATTTTCAAAACACCTATAAATTATTATATATTTTAATTAAGTTCATTATATTCTCATTGAGTTAATTAAATATACTATTAAATTGAAAAAAATTCTGTAATTTAATTAATATAATACATAATATAATGACATACAGTAACATTGTTGTACATGCTGATAATTTAAGTTCAACTTAGCGGTTATATTTTGAATAATAAAAAAACATGAACCTATGATCAGCCTATTATAATGTGGAAACAATTGTAGAAAGTAAGGTAACTCATACAAACACATTTGCAGAATCAATGGATAACGTTTATTTAAATAACCATTTACTTACATTGTGTGCAAACTCACATGGATTATTATTTGGATATATTTGGTTTTTATTATTATAATTGAGTATCGATGAATCTTGTGTATTTGAAACGAAATGGACATACATATAGAAGTGAAAGCTGATCTCTGTATCTGAACCCTCTGAACTCTGAAAGTTTGTGCTCAGCGACTTTCTATAAAACTACTAATAAATTATAAATTTACTGGTTTAATCCTGTATTTGGAAATCTATACCATAGTTGAAAACCTTTCCGATATACAAGAGTCGTTAAAAGTTATTTGTAATTTTTTTCTTTCATAAATCTATTATTATAATGTTCTTTAATGATGTTTTACTGTGTTTCCAATATTTGAAATATGAATAAATGATGTTCATGATATATCTAAATTAATAAAAATAGCAAAGTGTTCCAATTAACGTGAATAACAATTTTATATAAAATGTAAATTATATGCAAAAATAATTTTTAAAGGCTATTGATAATACATTGTAGTTATTGTTATATATTGTTATTGTTGATATAGCTATTGTTAAAAATATTGTTATCATAAAACTTTTAAGATCAAAAGCTATATATGATCAGTAATCGCAACAGAAACAAAAATATTACAAACTAATCATAATATGCAATAAAAAAAGAGTTAGATTTTTAGGCTGGAAAAGATTTTTTGGTCGAAATCTTTTAACAAAAACATTTTTGAGAAACATAAACTATAATGCGCAATCGGAAAATTCTTACATTCAAACCAATCGTTTTCAAAAATCTTTTTGTTAACTTATATTGTATTATGGCGTTAATTAATAAAGACACTAAAAAATCATGTTTTTTAATCTGTATTATCTTATAATAATAAGCGTGCCTTACATATATTATCAATTATAATACTTCACAAATGTTGCCACTTTCTTTAAAAAAACTTACTTCCATTCAGATGGTAACAAAACATACATAACTGTTGAGTATAATCCTAACAATGAGGTAATTAAATAGAATAAAATAAAATAAAAGCACAAAAAGACTGCAACGCATGTTTCGGTTCGTTGTATACCATTTTCAAGCAGTTAACAATAACATATATGAATTAACACAACATTAGTAAAATTATGATAATGTAAATTTTAATTCATAATAGTTTAAATTAGATTTAAAATAGAAAATTAGGTCATTATCAAAAATTATGTTGCTGTTGAAATAAATGAAATGGATCTATGTTAAGAAAAACGTGTATGCTATCATTATAATTATTAACCATCATATTAATTCAACAAAAAGAGACCACAACGTCGTCGATACACTAACAAATTATCAATATTAAAAGTTAGATAATAATGATAAAATCATTTAATATATAAAATAAAATTAGTATAAAATATATTTAATTGTTTAACTAAATTTTGTTAAATTAATTTTTAAGTTAATTTAATTTAAGTTAATTTAAGTTAATTTAATTTTTAAGTTAAACTAATTTTATAAAAGTGTAGAACATTATAAATTGTTTTATAATGCATATTTATAATTTGATTTAATTGTTTAACTAAATTTTATTTAATTAAATTTATTAACCTTATAAAAGTGTAGAACATTATAAATTGTTTCATAATGCAGAATATTTCATATCATTTGATTAGAGTCTCTTACATTTTGACCATTTTATAATCCCATTAACTTACATAAAATATATACAATAAACAGTTATATTCAGTTATTTGTATGATGCGTCTAGAAAAGTCAGTGTACGTTCACGGTCAGTGTACGATCACGGTCAATGTACGATCACGGTCAGTGTACGATCACGGTCAGTGTACGATCACGGTCAGTGTACGATCACGGTCAGTGTACGATCACGGTCAGTGTACGATCACGGTCAGTGTACGATC
>JAUZND010014229.1:0-44307 GCA_034780555.1 Coelogynopora nodosa | reverse complement strand
TTCTAGGTAATACACTACTTCTAGGTAATACACTACTTCTAGGTAATACACTACTTCTAGGTAATACACTACTTCTAGGTAATACACTACTTCTATAAAGTAATACATTACTTCTAGATGGTCATATTACTTATTCTCGTAGTTATAGTAGAACAGTGAATACAACAAAGTGGCAAATCTATTTTTAACGGCAATTTTGAGAGACATATTAGATGATGATGCAATTGGATTTGTCCTTAAAATTAAATATACAACATAATAACATGAAATGAATTAAATAAATTTAATTAATTAAATAAATTTTTATGCAGAACAGAATACTAGAATATATTTTGAAAGTAAAAATGTAGTTTACAATGCGCCGAATATTAGTATTGTTAATAGCTACATACAAATATTTTAATACATAAATATATAATCTGTGAATTAATGAATAAAGTATGATAACTTATATACTGTAAGTATTCAGTGGTTTTAAATGACAAAAACAATTAGCTAAAAATCTTTTCCTATTTCTGGATATAGCATAGGCAATTTTCATAAAATATAATTTGTCATCATAATAATGTATTACATATTTTATTAATATAAAAGATTGTTATAAATTATATTTTTGATAATATAAGTTAGAATTATTCTGCTTATATCTATATTACTATATTATACTATATATCTGCGTGAATAAACCTTGATTATGAAGAATTTGAAAAAGGTAAATTACTTTAAGGTTTCAAAGTAAAGGATTTTGATAAAATTCATTGCAAGATTTTTCTTGTAATTCTTTTCCAACCAGATCGCCAAACAATTGTACAATTATGCGATATGTTGGTACAATGTAAACCCTATTTGCACCATACGCTTGTGGAAGCCTGTTTAGCGAGAAAGGGCAATCTGGCTGGCGATCCAAAAAACTATATTTATAACAATCCTTTGCCTTTTGAAACCCAACCCTGAAGTAATTTACTTCTATCAAATTCTTATCTGAAAGTAAATTTCATTCTGAATTCATTTGTTATTTCTTCTTGAAAATTGCCAAACATCTATAGTGAAATCACATGTTAAATATAATCAAAAGTATGAAAAAGTACAGTAAATTTAATCAGAATGATGTAATAAACATAACTATATGAAAATCCACGCACATCTTTTCAATAAAAAGGAAAATTTTTTTCAATAATATTTGTTTTATCAATTGCTACACATTATAAAATGTCTGTACTATCCCTTAAATAATATAGTTTTCAAAAAACGACAACATTGATCACTTTGAGCAAATGATGACGACATTGACGTTACCAAATTTCTTAACTTTTCATTTTTTCCAACTTTCAGTGGCCAACAAATTAAACATATATATGTAATTTATAAATGAACTTTTTTTAAAAATAATATGGTCTAGTATTACCCCCTTTATCCGTTTTATGACGATTTTTTTAAATTGGGGCTTTTCTATACTATATTTAATGGAAATTAATATAAACTATAGGTTGTAAATATGTGTATACAGTCAGTTTAAATTATAGTAAATTAAATTTTTTTAAACGAATGATTGTTTATTTCATCGTTTATTATTGAAATATTTAAAATACAAACTTTTATTTAATTTAATTTACCGTTGAATTCACTCTTTAATCAAAATATAATATTTTCACTTCTGAGGTCAGTCAAACAATTTCCTTGAACAGTTTTTCTTATATACTGAATTCCAAGGTTTTTAGTACAGACATAATATGTGGTATATAGCTGGAAACGCAGTAAGATTTATTTTTAAACGAAGATTGAAACACACAAACAAAAAAATAAAAAAAGTAAAGAGAAAAATTTTATAATTATTTTTAAAAATTGCACTATCCCTGTTAGTATCCCACTGCTGCCTGCGCACTGCGCCAGATTGGCCTGAGTCTTGATTGCTTTAGGGTGGAGAGATGGAGAGGAAAATAGAGGAGTGAGGATAGCTAGGCATTTATCTAATTATTACTTAAACTGTGGTGAAACAGTGTGTTCCCTGTCGTTCCCGTGTATGTCTCAAATTTCTCACAGATCAAAGGTATTCCCTTTTATACCCCTATTTCGTTTCTCTTTCAGTTCAGGTTTTCCCAAACCCCGAAGCTCCGCGGAGCAGTGCATTTTTTACTCTTCAAAATCACATAATTCCAACTGTTGAATAATTACAGTTGCTTTTGCTGTTTTCTATCGTTTGTATTTTTCCTATTGCCAAAACATTGTGGGACTGTCCACATTCTTGTCGTTATTTGTTGTTTATTTCTTTCCATTTAGTTTTACACTAAAACCCATTTTAACAAATATATATTGATAAAGAAATAAAGAATATAAGTCTTCGTTTTCAATTTTCCTCGTGTTGTATTTACGCGCGTTAGCTTCCATAGCGCAATGCCGTTGTCCCATTAAAACTCGAAATGAAATATAAAACATTTGAGAGGGATTAAATTGAACGAAAACCACGCATTTTAAGTTTACTCTTTATTTGGAATCAAGAATACGTGCACATATATAGTTTGTATAAAAAAAAAAGTTTACATTAGTCTAGAGGGAAGGGGGTATTGCTCACATTTGTTTTGTTCCAGCAAATTTTAATGAGACAGGGTTGGGAAGGTGAAGATAACTTTCTTGGGGGGAGAACTCTTTTCTTATTGCAAACTGGCCTGATCAAGTTGACGCTTGGGGGTTGATTGCAGTCATTTAACCATTTTATAAAGAATCTTACCCCCAGTGTTTTGGTAATATTGCCTTCTTAATGTTTTTAATGAGTTACTCTGTGCTGATTCCCCCAAGCTAAAACGTAAAAGAAAACTGCATAGAATGTACAGCCTTTTATTTTATAAAAAATTGAAGAAAACTTTATATATTCAACATACATATATATTGTGAAAAAATAAATAATAACACTTTTTTTGAAAACTCTCTGATATTTCTAATGAAATAAATATTAATAATAATAGCAATTATATTATTTTGATGATTATCATCTCATACATTATTTTAATTTAATTTAAAGAAAGTATTTAGTATTTAATTGCATACATACATATATATATATATATATATATATATATGCACTATACACTCGGTTGAAATTGTGTTATATATATGTGTTTAGATGTACATATAAGCCTATGTATAATAACCATATAACTAAGCATTATAATAATTTAATAATTTAAATTATTAAAAATTCAATCCATGGGTGTTCTATGAACACTATTAATGTTTTACATTACCTACGGAAAGCGGACTACTAGAGTTGTTATATACAATAGTACGGCCGGACAGTTTTAGGAGCTCATAACTTATGTTATTAATTCTATTATATTGTCACGCCAATCTGCACATACGCAAGCACTTACAAATATCATATTTTCTGCATTTTTGGCGAGATAATATTTTTTTCACAAGAAATTCTTTTTGTAATATTTAAATAGTTAATATAATATTTTGTACATAAAACTTATAAAATGAAAATACATAATTAGGACTGTTATTTTAAAGCATGGAAGCTGGCTTCCATTTATTCAATCTCAAAAAGAAAGATTAATTTTGAGACACGTTAAAAAACGTCCTCCTTAATAATGTACTTTATTACTTACTTACATTCACCTATTGTTTATATAATATTTACAACCTAAATATGAAAACCATTCAAACAAACAATAGTATCATTTAGATATATATATATAACGAACATATATAAAAGCCTTACATTCATAAACCAGGCTTTAGTTTTTTTGTTTGCTAAATTAATTTAGAATTGTTAATGATGTGTGTGTTTCTAATTATATTTTACTATTATACCGATATTTGTTGAGTTTGTATTATTGTGGATCCGAAATGACTTTAATAATTATTAGGTAAGCCTTCTATTATTTTTTTAATTTAAACAAATATTTAGTCGATATCAAAACTATAATTTTTTGTAATCTAGCATTTTAAGTTATTCTAAAAAAGCTTATCTCTAATATCAATTATCCCTCCTCATACATATTTTCTTACTATCTCTAACTCACTTAATATACTTACAAATGTTTTATCTATATTTCTATTATATAGCTCTATCTCTCTCTGTCTTGCTTTCTTTTATTTATGTTTCCATTTGTAAGGTTCCAAACAATGTTACGCTTTAACACTTTTAAGACAAAGACAAGTTTAGTTAAAATAATGAAAATTTAAAAAGCAGCAGCATTATATTCTGTATGTTATATTTTCCTTTCAATATTTTCATTATCTTATAACTTGCTACTTTTTTAATTGTAGAAAACTGAAGATAAAAGCATTGTAGTATTCATTCTAAAGACGTTGGTTTTATTTATTTTTGCAAACTAGCTTTTATTAAATTGAAGATGATAAATGTTATTAATGATTATTTTCAAAAAGTCACAAACTTTATATGGATGATAACATTTTAATACATATATAATGTCATAGACTTACTGCTCTTAAAATATTTTAGTTATCTTTGTTGAGTTATCTGAAATAAATTGTAATTGTTTTTAATTAATTTGACCATTTTCCATTATATTTAAATGCACAAAAAAAAACACAATTAACGTGTATTTTGTTACATATTTTGTTACGTATTTTGTACATAATTTAACGTGGATTTGTACCATAGTTTCACAAAAATTGGATGTGAGTATGTAAATATTTTCCAACTACATTCTGTGAGGCCATATTTGATTTTACAAAAAAAAAATTACTACAATTATTAGTCTTAATCCGCGAACGGTTTAGAAGTTTTATAAAAAGACATTTCTAAAGAAATTATTATGGCTTAAATTTAGCCTAAACTTTTCTCAATCTCAACCAAATTAAGTTGCAAATATAAAAGTTATATATGTTTCTAATTTACTATTTAATTTTAACAATAAAAGTGATTGTGATAAATGAAGTATTTTACTTAAAAATAAAAATATATTTATATTTATTTGTGTGTTAAATTGTTTTTGATTTTTAATTTTTCAATTTTTAGGGTGTCAACTTGTTAATTCATTTATTATATAATCAGACCGACCAAAAGTAACAGATTATAAACGATTTGTTATGTCTATCGTATAAATTTATCCGTTTTTATTTAAAAAATAATAATTTTAAGTTCGCGTAATTTATGAAGTCGATTTTCTGTTCTTTTTATATAATATATCCGTATATCATTACCTTTTTATTTAAAATAACCTCCATTTGTTTTTAATTAATGGCGTTTTTTTCTATACTATTAGATGATGGCAAGACTTACACACTTCCATGACGAAATAAGAAACTTTATTAGGTGATAACTGTGTATTTGTTATTTAGAACAATCTCCGGCCGCGCATGGCGAGGCGTGCCTTTGTAAACACTTATTTTTTAAAATAATTTATAGCTAAGAAGGCATTTGAGGGCATTTAAAATTATCATATGTATTTTTGATATTCTAAATCAGGTGTTTTTACCTAATGCGGTTAAAAAATTTACAAATCAGATCAATTTTTTTTACATCACAAAGTGTCCCGTTGCGTGCACGGGAAAACGGGTGCTGGATCCGCCACTGTATTGATAACATATTATATATACAATAGTTATACCATTTTCAACTTTTAAATACTTATAAATCAAAAATAAAGATTAAAACCCTCCTTCCATTTTACAGAGTTATTGCCTGATAAAGTTAATTATTGCCGTATGAATATACACTCTTAAAATCACATATAACAAACGTAAAGGGAGCCTCATATAATTCAAACGACATACTATAATATGGATTATAGTATAAAAATTGCAATATAGGTATAGTACATCGGAGAAACACAACAACTTTTGACCATTAAATTAAATGGAAATTTATATATAAAGTGAAATAAATAATAAGTGGAGAAATAATTGATAGGTAACAATAAAATAATTATGAGAATATTCATTTAGGTAAATTTGACAATATACTAAAATGCGATTAACTATCAGTTTATTTAATTTAAAGTGGATAAATAAAAGCAGAAAAAGATAAGATTAATGTCTACAGTACACTTGTAAGACTTTATTATGAAACGGTGTTAAATTTTTAAATTAGTAAACTTAAATAATTAATTATATATATTTAAAAAATGCTTGTTGTTTATCACAATTATTTTTGTAACTTCAAATGTATTGATAGAGAGAAATATATTTCTAAGATGTCGACCATTTTAAAACATGTTTTTCTTTATATACATATTCATATCCACGAGGGGTTTACTTCGTATACTATAATTTATAATACTGATACGAGTATATATATTATATATTATATATTATATATTATACATACATATCATTAATGTTAAAAGGACAGAAAAGATTGCAAGCATAGAATATGAAATAAAATAAGTAGTTTCACCGGAAAAGCGATGGCATCGAGCAATCTTTTTGAAAACTGTATAACAATAAATAATAATTAAATTTTAAAAACTCGTGTTAACAAATGTATATAGAGATTCGCAAATAATTTAACCTAAAAAGTTTTAAAATTATTTATTAGTATATATTATATTTTTTTATATTTAGAATTTTCACAACCCTAAATCACTAATATTTATAAACTATCCAAAACCCAATTAGCGTATATACAATATTTGATATTATACATGTTTTGTTTACAGAATTTATGGAACTTGTCAAAAATGTGAATTAAGCAATACTATAGTGCAAAACATAGACTCGATACAAAGGATTTGAATATATTTTGAATAAACTAATGTGAAATTAACTTAATTAACTATTTAAATTAAATAATAGCTTATAAAAAGTGGGATTTATAGTTGTGAAAGCTCAAATATGAATAATGAAATACTATAATATAATAATATATGTATTTTTTTAGTTTTAATCAATAGCGAATCATTCATCATTCTTCAATTACATTTATTAAAGCAATTTTTTTTAAATTTTAATACTAAAACAAATACACCTACAATAGCAAAAGAAACATTATTTTGTAATTAAATAATATATTCTTAAAAACAAATTTAACAGGCATAACGAAGTCTATAATGTAAATTTTCCAATTTGGCTTACTGATAATAATACATATAAACTATATATAAATATTCTAATTTTGAACAACAATACTATTAAAGTCTTACATTTGTATTAATATACTTCGGATATTTCTATATACAGAGAAAATAATGACTGGGATAGTGGGTCGATAGTTGATTTTGAACAGCTTCGTTTAATTATTGTTTCAATTGTTCTTTAACTGATAAACAATACTTGTTATTTGAACAATTATGTAAGTATTGTATTTAACAAGTATTTTTTATCAGTTAAAGAACAATTGAAATAATAATTAAACGAAGCTGTTCAAAATCAACTATCGACCGACTATCCAGTCATTATTTTCGCTGTATATAGAAATATCCGAAGTATATTAATACAAATGTAAGACTTTAATATTATTGTTGTTATTGCATCAACTTGCATGTAGCAATCAATATAGTAAGAAATAGCAGCTGCACCTAGCTGTTAACAATATAACTGTTATATAATCTGTTACAGATCGAAGTGAAAATTCACAAAAGGAGGAAAAATACACTCCACTTTTTTTCTCAATACGATTCAAAGGTATTCGATAATGTTTATGAAATTGATATTTTTCACACGTATAAGAAACATTGAAAAAAAACTATGCAATATGAGCGTTATGAAGTCGTAACAACTAATAATTTAGTTTAAAACTTAATTTTGAACAGTTTGCCTATTTCTTGATAACTTTAGAATTCTCTGAACTTTATGTATGCAAATTCAAGAAAACATCATACAAAATTGTTACACTTACGAATGATGTTATTACACATATTGTATAGTTTGATATAATTACGCAACTATCGCAAAAATGTTAAAATTTGGTTCTCGCAAAATTATATAATCTCTTAAATACCTGTAGATAGTATATTCTATTTATATATTCAGATTTTAAAACCAAGCAGTTTAGTTCATTTAATAAAAATAATTTTAATAGAAACGATCAAGTATATATACATAAAATATCAAATATTTCAAATATAAAAGAATTAATTTTTGATATTTCCTTTTATTTGTTAACCTTCGCAGAACTGAGGCCTTTTACAACCAAAGATCTTTGTAGAGTGTTCCAATCTTGATTTTTTGGTTATTATTTAATTCAAAAATCTTTTTTTTATTTTTTAGTTTTTTTTCCCGAATTCCTAATATTTATTTATTAGATGTTATCAATTTTTTTAATTTTATTCAGTTTTAGTTTATTAATACCATAGCCTTCTAATTATATATTAAAAGGAATTCACATTGAAATACAATTGTTTATATGATTCTTTGACAGTAAAATAGCTGACACTTAAAATTTATCGTAAAAAATAAAAAACAAGTACAAATTCTTAGCACCGAAATGGGGGCCAGGGAAATTCAAAAATTTATCCTATGATGTCAACAATGAAAATCTATAAAGTCACGTTTTGCTTATTAATTGACTATTATAGTTGGGTAGAAATTTACAAGGAAGGGGTATTTAATTTAAATGTGGAGTAAAAACTGACAATCAAAAACAAAGTGGGGCCCATGTTTCAGAACTAGATTAGTTTGAACACCAGACTTAATTTTTATTATTTTTGGTGAAATGCCAGATTTATCCAGCCTGATCATGGATGTTTTGGTTACTGCAATACGTTTTCTTATTTTCAGTATCCTTCCATCAGTCACTGTTATGCACAACCTATACACAATCTATACATGCACAACCTATACGGCTATATCAGCAGCAGCTGTTATTATTGAATCCTGTTCAACTTCGATTACCATGTAAAGACCGAGGACCGATTTCTTCAATTGCAAGTTTCAATCTGTCTCAATCTGCCGCTTTTGTGCCTCAACCTGTGAGGATTCTGTCAAAGTTTGGCTGTCTGCATAACATAAGTTATTGATAGTCTCCGTCACTTGCGTGCATTGAAATATTTATATTTTCAGATGCTGTTTTCATGATGTCTTCTGCATGAATATATTGAATGTACAATATATGGCTCTGTTCGATCTGTTGCCATTGAATGTATACGGCCCTATTCGATCTGTTACCATTGACTTAGTCTAGAAAGTACACTGAATTTCAACTTTATTTTACATAGAACGGCATAACGTAAACTTTTTCGGAGATCCATTAATTAGATTTATTTGATCGCTGCTTTTGCTGTTTCAATTATTGCATTTTGGATAGGCTTCTTGCTCCATATAGCTTCCTGCGATTTTTTATTCTCATCAATGTCCATTAATGTTTGACAGCCATTTTTAATCATCGTTCGGTGTTTGTATAAAATCTGGAGCACATGAAAATCAAAGAAAAATAACTAGACCGATTTTAATATCAATAATTTTATCTTCATGACATAAACTAAAGGTTCCAGTCTATTCTATATAGTTCATTATTTTTTACACATTCAGCGGTTGGATATTCAATATAGAATACATTAAACAATCTTGTTATTTTGTTCCTCCATCGGGTAATGTTCAAATATATTTCTCTCCATAAATGTTTTTTGAAAATTGTATTCATCATCATCAGTTCATTCGTCATGTGGAACGCGTCATGTCGCGGATCGTCACGTACATGAACATTAACAGAGTCACTTCAAGTATCCAGCCCATACACACCACACCTAGCTGGAACAGCACTGCCCTCTCTGACATTTAAATTGACTGATATATTCTATAATACAGTGATAGATTTATTGTTATTTACAATATTTTATTTGCGTCTGAATAAAATGGTAATAGTTATTCATATTCAAGGAGTGTAATAAATATATAAATAATAAATATTATATTATATTATGTTATTTACTTTGAAATCAGACATTATAGTAGCCTATATAATATAGAACTTATTGTGAAGTATATTTTCCGATGACAAGAGCGACTCTCTAATTTTGTCGTCTTTTTCGTGACTGGCGTAGTGAACTATTATAGATAGTGTGATTCTCCGTATTAAAATGGCTTTTTCTAAATCTCATGATTTCAAATGCTACAAATATCAATGTTGTTTTTTCACATTGGTTAATAGGTACACTCTAATATAAACACCTATTCTACGATTTTGTGCATATTTAAGTTTATAAATATATTTGACAAAAGTACATTTACTAAATAAATTTTCTTACATTTTGTTAATGTAATTTATGTCATTCTGGAAAATGTGAAAACAAACTTTGTTAAATGAAATATGAACATTTTAATGAAGCAAAATTTATATAAAAAAATTATTTGTTGAATATTTTACTTTCTAATATATATATACATTGTATATACATTTATTTAATTTTTCACTCATTAATGCAAAGTTACATGACATGATAAATTGAATTAAATATTTATTGTAGATCTATTGAAATGTAATTGGAAATATCGAAGAATGTATTAATTTGCTGTTTTTACGATTATGTTGACTTTTCTGGTTTTGATTCCTATTTATAGATTCCTAAAAACGATAGACTTGTATGACTTTGTTTTATTTAAGCTATTTTTTATAAGTACAAATTAAATATGTTTTGTGCTATTATTAATATTAACAAATATTGAATTCTAATTTTGTGAGAAAAGTATATTGACAGTAAAATAAGAAACTATAGCTTTATTTTAACTTTATTTGTTCCAAATTTTATACACATATTGTATATACTCAAACTTAAAATATTGAAAACCGAAAAGGAAAAACTTCTCAAGAGCCGCCGTGGCGGTAAAACTTATATAGTTCAAGTATGTCGGCTTTTCTGCCGCTGGCAAACAGAAGTTCAATTCACCACAACTGTTATTTACTATCCCCTGCTCTTCGGGACTAGAATACCAAGTGTCCCTTGGCCGGTGTCCTCGGCATACGAAACAGTTGGGGGGGAACGCCTTCAACGAGTCAAGGCAAACCTCCTGCGCTTGCCTGCTAAGGTTGTGGTATTCTATACACCAGAGTGGGTTGAAAACTATGAAGGGAGCAGACAGAGTGTCTTGTTGCCTTCCAGCGGCGGGTTGACTTATAATACGCGGTGAGCGATTAACTAGAACCAAATGATGAGCAGCGCAAATTTCAAACTGAAATCAAAGAATTGTGCGAAAAGCAAAAAAAGGAAAATCCAAAGCAATCATTGTCTTTCAAATTTTACGAGTTTAACTTGCATAATACGCCTTGAACCAGAGAATGAGTGACTCGGTCGACTAAAAGATTTAAAGCATTCTCTTCCATCCAACCAAGTGTCATCCACCTTAGTTGTCTCTTCCACTATCTTTCTCACTCTCTCCCGATTTTTTAAGAAGTTGGAGACTGATTGCTACTTTTTTCGTTCCCGTAGTTAGGAACAACAACGTGACCAAGGTTCCACAATTTCCGCCGCCTCCGTCAGCGTTAATCGAATCAGTGGATGGTTTAACACTGAACAACCGGCTAGCAATCACTCCAATTTCCTCTCGCACGTGTGATTAGCAAGGTTCCCTGTACCGCCTCATTTAGCCGGAGCAAGGCATTTCAAGACTCTCCGTGCACGGTGGGTGCCATCCTAAGTTCAGCCAGACGATAACTATTACTGCAGTCTCGCAGGCATCTACCACCGCTTTTCCAAGCAGCCAACTATATACGCCTCCTATTCTTGCAAATAGATCATGGTTTGAGTTCAGTTTGATTCGGGTTACCGGCTCTATTCTTTTAGAAATTATCTGACCACCAATTTACACTAATTTCCTACAAGGCAATGAAGAAATCGTGCTTTCCTCTAAGCGTTTGTTTTTTATTTTAAAGATTTTATTTCGTGCAAGCAATATCAGGTTATATTGTAATACTACTATTGCAAAACCTACAATTGCAAACCTACCTATGTTTTTTTATGCACATGAATTTTTGTTTATTAAATATAAACTAATGAGAATTTAAAAATAATGTTAAAAATATGTTTATGTACATTGAACAGTGTTATTTTAGAAATGCTAAAAAACGAAAGTATGAACACTATATATATTAAATTATAAATGTTCACAAACCATTTTGTTATGAAATTATATAATTAGAAAACTTTGTATTACAAATAATTAAACAGAAAACGCTTTTGAAATACCTATTAGTTGACAAATCTTTAAGAAAAAAAACATATATCAAAAACTGAATTTATTACACGTGGCTATTATAGTTCATCCAAACTCTCATAAATATTGCCGGAATTAAATGAAATTATTTAATAAACTAATTGATGTTAAAGGAAATTACATTTAACCCAAGGACAACAATAAATTTGGCAAATTCGGAACAAATAATAATACGACAATCTGAAACCTAAAGATATTTTAATTATTTATAATTCAATACTAAATTCTATACAGTGATTATTCGAATTAAATTTATTCTAAAACTTTGTATTCTATTTAGCATTCACAATTTGTATTTTATTTAATTTTGCAGATAATTGCTGTATCTCATCACGATTATACTCAATATTTTAATCAGTCGGCATATACATTAGCGTATAGTATAATGATCACATGTATTGATAAATTAGCTTATGAAAAAACTATTCGCGTTCCTTAAAAAATATTTGTTTGTAATTTAGTTTGCTTTTTAATGATTTGTTAATTAATTTCAAATTAGCTTTTTAAATTCCAAAAAGTCTATTATATTCTTTATATGTTTAATTTTTAATTATTTTTTAACAACAGTATATATATATATGTAAAACAACAAAAAATTATGTATGAAACTTATAAAAAATTAATGCATTAATGCATAAATTAAGGGTTTCACAAATAATTTTTTTATTCAGTTATTGCTGACAATATATGAAGATCGGCTTTGCAAACATTAACATATATAAAAAATACAAAAAATTGATAACTTTCGCAAATATAAAGAGAGCTTTACTTATGATCTAAAAATATTCAGTTTATATACATAACGGACAGTTATTAAAATTTGTTACAGATTGTTTCACTAAATTGAAACATTATAATACGATACATATTTAATATAAAATTTAATGATGCTATAATCTAAATTATAAATTATATTATCAATAACAATTTCATGTTCATTATATCTTTCACTAAAGCAATACCCAAATACCTACTAATTTTCCCATTTGTTATAGCCAGAGATTTTTAAAATCTCTATAATGGTACTTAAAAACTTGAACATAGACTGATGAATAATTTATTTGGATTGATTATTTTGCACAATTATTTACTATTTAACGTCTATCTATAAATTATAACGTATTTCGCCCCTATATTAATGTAATAGGTCCTATTATACATATTGTATGTAATGTCTAAGAGTATAACTGATAATAATTAAGCAACATTCATACGAAGAAACAAATTTATAATTGTATACCAAATAAACCATAAATAGCGAAAACATAGAATTACAGTCATACTTGTTCAATAAATACAGGAACAAAAAACAGATCACTAAACATTATTCACAAATTACATGAAATATATCATTTGCATTTTTTTCTATAGTATGTGGTCAACTTATAGATATAAAAGTTTACCATATAAAAAGAAAATTGTACATTTCAAAATCATAGTTTTTACATAAACAAAAACAAATGCATAGGCGCTATACTGCATAATTATTTACTTGAAAATGATAGCTGGTAGTGGAATTCCACATTCAACAACTCAAAAATCTCATGAACAAACAAATATGCCGCAAAATGATTAGACAAAATGAAACAATAATGAATGTAAGGATAACATCTTAAATGATAATAACAATAAAAACAGTAAGTAGAAGGGTCAATGGCATCAAATAACAAGCGAAATATACAAATATCGTAAGTAGTGTTGTAATATTCTAACAAATATTTAAATATAGCAAAATGTATGTAAATAAACTATACTTCGTAGAAGAAATCGTCCGATTTATTCAGATGTCAAAAAGTGGTATAAACAGACACGTATTCTAAAATATAAATTATGTTTGTTATATTCAATACATTTAAATTTGATTTTGAAATAAAAGGTATTATGCAATAATGGCAGGAAATATTTTATAATCGTTCTACATAATTGGTGGTCTAAATTATTTTTAATGATCTGATTTCATGTACATTTTTATATTAAAATGTCAACACTTATATAGGAGAATCAAATTTTAAAACATTAGATAAAATTACTTAATAACAGCATCGTTTTTTTATATTTGAAATATTTGAATATTTTTAAATATTTTTGAATATTTGAATATTTGAAATAGTATTGTATTAAAACTATTCTAAATATTTAAATCCTCTACAATGGAATAATTACTTTATGGTGTTTTTGTGATAAACATATTTCAGGAATTCAGAAGCTTTAATAGTAAAAATAATTTCCAAAATTAATTACGACTTTTAAATAAAAAATATTAGTAGACGAAATCGCATTGCAAAATTTTAAATGTTTCTTAAAAAACAAATGCCATTTTTTTTTATTATAATGCTTTTAAGGTGACTTTATAGCTATATATAATGCATGTTGCATACATAATAATGTATTAAAAATAAATATCCTTGGTGTTTTTCAAAGCAACATAAATTAATCGAATTCGTGCTTACAATTTTCAATTTAAAATCGTAATTAATTTTAGTGCATTTTTTACAAGAATAATAACTTTTGAGTTCATCATTCCAAAGAAATACTGCCCTATATTAAATATTAGATATAATATATATATATATATATATATATTAGATATTAGAAATATGAAATAATTTTCATATAGTTTATGAAATTATATTCTTCTAGATCTTATATAAAATATACGTGTATATTGTTTTTAATACATTTATTCAAATTTAGTAGTGCAATCATATATATTTATACTATTAGATAAGCATAACTCCAATCTCATATTTACATAAACGACAGACAAAATATAATGTCAAATCAATAATTTATCGAAATTTCAAAAAAAGGACTAATATTAATTAATGATGCAATAGGATTTGTATCTCACTGGAGCAATTTATTTGTCATTGTGTTTACATGACAACCATGTTGCTACTATCTAGGCCAACAATGCCTACATAGTGCATATAACATGTATGAGTATATTATTATTATTGATATTGATATATCGATTCATAATATAATCAACAATCAACAACAATAAATTAAAACAATATAACGTGTTTCACTATTTATCATGCATACCTTATTAACAGTGCCAATCATCTGTTTGTTTATTTCTCTTGCTTATTTACAAAACCAATACTCTTTACAGTTAACAAATAGATGAAAACGTATGTACAAAGACACTAGATATCATTATTGCAAAAACATTTTGTAAAATGAAGATTACTGTGTGGCAGGACAGGGACAGGTAGACACGGTAGTAACTTCAGTTAACTTTAAATATTAATTATAAAATAGAAATACTGCAATGGCCGGGAAAACCACACATTTCTTCAATATACCATAAAGCTATATATGAATATAGGATAGTATAATAAAAATAGACAACATAGTTAGTGTTGAAAAATTATATAAACACAATTTTGATCATTAGATCATCTCCACATGGTTGTTCATGTCCGAGTCTATACGTGTATGTCCTGTACATATTGCATCAGATATAAGTACTTAAATAGGTTGAAATGCATAAAGTGTATCAACAATAGTAATACTCTTGCTCACATTGAAACGTATAAATATACATTAAGTAAACTGCCAATTCAATAATAGATAAATTAATTATTCACACTTAATAATAACTTAATTCAAAATAATAACATTGAATATATTAATAAAAACATATTATTGTATTATTTTAAAAGGACAAGTTTCGTTTTGCTTTGGATATATTATTATAAGGGAAATTTAGTTATAATTAAGAAATGTTTGGTAAGTTTTTGGCATTTACTTAAGGGCAAGAAGCATAACTGTATTTGAAAAATATAAAAAGAGTGCTAGTACTGGAATACTGAAATATTATGTATGTATAACACAGGTTAAATACTTAAAAATTAAAATTATAGCCAAAATTTAAGAAATACAACATAGAAATGTAACATATTTTTATGATATTAAACATAATTTCAAAATACTGAACTTTGACATAATGATCACATAACTTAAATTTACCATGTGCATTAATTAGCGTTGACAGTGGCAGCCGCAGAAGTAATTAGCCCACTGCTAATGTTACTGGTAGCTACTGTGGTCAGCCCATCTAGCGAGTGTTGACCAAGAGGATGTTGAGACATAGAATAATGATGATGCACTGAATGTTGCAAATGCTGTTGCTGGTTTGATTGGTGAAAATGTTGCGACTGGTGAGAGATATTATTTGATATGCTCGAAACTACTGTATTATCACCACATATAAAACTTGCCGACTGTTGTTGGTGTACAGGGGATGTATCCGCACTTTCCGACGATGGCTGCTGTTTCAGCTGCTGCAATTGCTGCTGTTGCTGTTGATGGATGTTGTGCAATTGCGTTGTGGTGCTATCAATACCAAAACTAGACAAACCTCGGACTTGAAGACACATTGGCATCTGGTGACAAAGTAACCCCCCATTTGAAGGTACCGGGGTTCCAGACTGCGAAGGTGGGCCATTACTCCCCATGTCGTCCGCCTGTGATGACACTGTACCCATCGGAGAGCACGGCGAATCCATTCCGCTCAGGTGGCCACCTTTGTCGTCCTGCCACTTATCCAAAGAACGACGCCGCGCATTCATGAAAAAGTTGGCCACCGTGGAAACCTCGAGGCCAAGTTGGTGCGCGATTGTGGATTGCATTTCCTTGCTAGGTCGTTTGGTTTCCTTGAAGATAGCATGGAGAGTTCGACGCTGAATATCAGTGAAAACAAGTCGTGGCTTCTTTAGTGGCTTATGCTCAGGGGGTTTCACGTGTTCTTCCTCCTTTCGCTTGCATGCTGGGAAATCAGGAAACGATAAAGGAGAATATCATGAAGAGCACAGTCAAATAAATGCTTTTAGCAAAAAATATTTTATTTTTCGTTAGATACACAATTCTAAACATCTAATCGAGTAATGTTCTATTTTAAACAATAATATTTAATTTTTTAAATATAGGATTAAATTTCTTAATAATTACGCACATATAAAGTATTGATAAATTGAGTTTAAACTGAAATTATAATGTTTGGAATGTGTAAATAGAGAGGGAGGGTTTTAATAATTTGATACAACATTTATTTTCCTAATTAATTTAACCAACGCTCCATTACTAGCGCTTTGACCAACGCTGGTATGCACATGTTTGTTGCGTGAATAACTATGAAAGTGAAAAGTAATAGTGAAAAATATATTTTAACTTTTAATAACTCGTTTATGAAAAGTATATTTACATTTATTAAGTTAATAGTTAACTATTTAAAACGAAAGTCAAATGCAAAGAAAATAAAAGTTGTATTTCAAAATCGAAAATTTCAACGCAAAATTGGCAATGGTTAAATTCTAAACAAAAATTACTCTAATAAATTTGTTTATTAAATACTTATATATTTTTTAATATTCAATGAGTACATGTGAATTTTTAAAATAGAAATATGATTAAGTATTTTAAAATGTATACCATATTTTATTCAACGTATTTTCGACTCGAATAATATATTTTACACTTTATAATATTATAATTTAATTTAAATTTAGTATATACATAAAATTAATTTGAAATTTAGGTTTAATTGTTTAATTTAATTTAAATTTCAACACAACTTTTAAAATTGCTTCAATTTTAAAACTTGCATAAAACCACAAATGGTCCAATGATTATATATAATCAAACGTCGGCATAAATCGGTTAATATAAGGTTAGATTAATTGTATAACTACCGTTGGGGTCATTTCATCCCCAAAGTATCTTCAAAAATGTTCTTATTTCTAATGTACAATCGTCAGAGATGTTCAAAACTTCATGAATTCTCCTAAATATATGTTGATGTCATGATTTTAAAATAAAAATAAATTCAGCATTATAAACACATACAAAATTCCATATAAAAAATTACATGTAACCACCGTGTGGGGTCAAAAATAACCCCAAATCTTTAAATTTTATTCAATTAAATGAAATTCTATATGAATCAACAATTCAGATTCAATTATTATATTACTTTTTTGTGTCTGTTTTTTAGTAAACATAATTGTGAATAGCAGCACTGTATTAATGTTTTATTTATCTCAATTAAAATTATGTAAGCGTTTACATCAGATTTTGCATGCCAAAGCGACACTACTCTGGTTACGTACACTCTTCAAACAGGGCGAAATGTTACATTGATGTCTACAATGCATCACAAAGGCTAAATTGATATTAAACAAGAAGATAAGAAATCGAAAATTATTCTTAACTATTATAATCAGACGAAACCTGGAAAGGATAACTTAGATAAACGTGTGCGTACCTACTAGACGATTAGGAAATAATCGAGATGATGGCCAATGATACTGTTCGGAAATCATATTTTACATTGCTGCATATAATGTACTAGTTTGTTATCTTTGCACATTCTGCCTACAATGAAGGTAAATTACACCGAAGACGTCTTTTTCTGGAGGATTTAGCAATGTCAATGATCAGTGATGCAGTGGAACAAAGTCAGCTCCAGGACAACGCCACCCCTACCAGTTCCTTTAACAGTACATTTACAAATCAAATGATAATTTAGGATGAGACTATAGGGCTAAGCCTACGAAAGTTTATGAAAACAATTATTATTTTACACTATAAAAAAGCCTACTTTTGAAATAGCTCTCATTTTCGTACTATCAACATGTATGCTATATATAACATAGGCTTAATCTCCGGTTTATGCACCCTGTGTGTAAATTCACTGTTATCGGTATATGTAATATTAGTATGCACATAATAATATTAATCACACATACAGTATGTTTGAAAGTGTTACATAATTTGCAGTATGAAACAGAAAAAAGCTGTCAAAAATGATCACGTCACCAGTGCAGGACAAAAAGACCACTGTGGAATATGATAGGTGTAACAAACCCTTTTGTTGAAATCATTTATATCTTCGTTGTGAAAAGTATTAAAATATTCAAAACTGTAACTGTCACTCAATTCTATTGTATTATTACAGTCTGTTTGAAACATAACAATATTTTTCCTTTTCGGAGTCATTTTTGACCCCGCGCTGTAGTAACATGTGCTTTTTTCCCCGGTAGTTGGACAGTTAATAATACGATTGAGTTTAATATAGGGTACGATTTCGACTCATTGGTTTATCTCAAATATTTTGTTTCCAAATGATTTATCCACCACGATAAAATGTACTCCTTACTAAAGTAAACCATGAAATCAGATATTAGTTATAAATAAAGACGGTAATATACAAAAAGAAGAAGTAGAATTTGAAGTATTTCTTATATTTCTTATTTTTTTTGTATAACCGGCTTAGCCCGTGAACAAAATAACTACTTTTTGCTAAATTCGTCAAACAAAACAATACTACAAATGCTTATGTGTGCATATGTTTTATTTCAACAGTATGGTATGTGTCAAAGCATTGTAATAAAAGTTATATGCGTATGTCGCAATATAAAGTTAAAAAACATTGTTGTTTTTTACAGGATTTTGTTTTAGTGCTAGTATATATGCTACTCATGATTAATGTTTATATATATAACAAATATTTATACAAAAAAGAAAACGGGTAAATAATTAGACGAGATAAAACAAAATTGAAGGACACAGATATTAAAATTAGTGGTTTTCTATATTATTTTACATAAATGTTTATTACCAATTTTTATATTTAAATTTCTCTGTTATTTATTGTTTACTGGTATTATTATATTATTTAATTATAATATTTATTAGTATATTACAGGCCCGACAAAAGTTAAATTCGGTGCATATGTTTAGTTTAGTTCACCAATGTGTTAAACATATATAATTTTCGCACAAGGTAACTATATAAAATTAAAAATGTTGTATAAGTTTGTTATAACACTTAATATATTTTAATGTGTTGTTTTATTACATTTATAGTTGTAAAAATTTAAATGCGTTTAACAATTTTGGAACTATTTGCAAAGCATATATCATTATATATGTATACTTGAATAACCACTTGAATAATTTATAATTCGGAATATTTCAAGATATGTTTTATACTACATTTTTTCAAATATAAATTCAATTTTTTAAATTTATTATTCAACCGCTGTTTAAAATAAAAATAAACATTTTAAACAAAATCATTTGTAAAGCGAGCATCATAATCGATGTTTACGTTAGCTTGGCAGCTACAAAGTATAACTATAGTGGCTGTCAATACAATAATAATCCCAGATGAGTTTATCATTCAAAAGTAACTTTAGACATTTTTTAGAATTTATACTTAAACTGCTTCATAGAAAAATTAATCCACGAGGGAAATGAAACTAAAATCGGTAAAATAATTGTTTTTAATAGTATTAAGTTTTAAAACACAGACATGTGTATATAATTATTGTATTATATAAACGATTATAACGCAAAATCTGTTTTACTCAAAATTGTATACAATTTATTTATAAAATAAGCGTTTTTAGGAAAAATTGTGACTAAATATTTATCTAATGTTTTTAAATATTATGTAATATGTTGAATAAACTAATAATATCACAAATATATTTAATACAATTTATTTATTTTATTTTACAATTAATTATATATATATATTTATTTTTCCTGAATAAAGTAGCACATTCAGAGAAATAAATAAAAATTTAGTATTTTGAATTTAACGTTCATTTATTAATAATATTAAAGATATCAGAAATATTGACAAATATATAAATATAATATATATATATATAAATATATATATAAATACTAATACAAATACAAAAATATCAACATCAATATCTGTATCGGTGTATATATTTTTATATATCTATATATATATATATATAATATATATCAATATTTGTATCAATCAGTATTAATATTTTTATCAATATCGAAGTAAATCTAATTTATTAAAAGTTTAACAATTTAAAATTATATTTATTTTTTGTAATGGTTATGTTTCGATCATATTTTGAAAGAATTAATATTAAACATTGTTAAAAACAAATAACATTAAGGTAACTTTAAGTTATCATTTTTTAGAAAAATTATTGCTCAGTTTTGAGTATATACAGAAACCAAAAAAGGAAATTAAAATAAAATGTTTGATAAAGAACGCAAACGTCCATACTTATAAAACCTTATCTTTATATCATTTTCGATGTCATATCAGTTTTTGGTTATTTTTTTAATAAACAATTTAATTCAGTTTTTTTTAATTTCTTTAATGAGCGTATTATTTGCATTGATTGTGTTATAACATTCAATTTAATACATTAATGTAATAGTTTGTTACAAAATATTTTTTTAAATTAACAAATAATAGAAAAACAAATGCGATGATTAATAAAACAACATTTATAATTCATATTGTGATATTAAAATCAATATGTAAAACATATCAGGGAATTTAAAAGATATTTAAGAAGATGATTAATTTTAATTTCGTATAAACTTAATTGTATAATATTAACAAATATTATTATTGTAGAAATATACACGAAAAACCCATTAATGTTATAGACGTAAACAACAAAACGAATATCGATTAATTACTTCAAATCAAACTAAAAAATAAAGAGATGAAAATCGATAAAATCAATATTTATAATTCCTTTTCTACTAGTTATAGTGATGAATACAAATTCAATAGTCTACCGTATTTTTAAGGTATATAATAGCATGATAATCAATTAAGCAAACAAAAAATTGTCAAAAACTTGATTTATCAATGAAGAAACATTTTTGACTTTTTACCGTGTTTTCTTTAAACTACAAAATATTAATTTTACTTAAGTCGTTTTGGCTAGAACGTTACACATATTTAATAAAACAAAATTTAAATGTGATACGATTAAATGCGTTATGGCTCATAACAATATCAATTGAATAATACAAAAAGTTTAAGGATGACGGAAATGTTATACAAAGTTGAGAAAGCAACAGACGGGCATACCAAGGCTCAAAAGCTAACTTTAATAAGGGGGTAGGGTTTGTTCGGGCTCAGTATTACCTTCTTTTGTTTTTAAATGGAGAAGCAAACTTAACACACCTCATAGAACAATTCAACAGAAAGGAGTTCCTTAAGTGGGAAATTACTTGCCCGAAGTTAACCAAGTATATAGTAATAAAGGGTAAAACAATGAAGTTACAGATAAAGCTTCATGTGAAAGTCTGAAAGAGAGAAAGAATATGGCGTGAAAATATCATATCATGCTAGTTTGACTTTGCCACCTGTGTATCATAATCGCTATTATGTATGAATAAGTTATTCTTTTCGTAAAACAATTTACTGATAGATGATGACTTGTGCCTAAAATTATCTCCTTGAATGTTTAGTTTTTCTCCTTCATTTTTATAGTTGAGCATGTTTTTCAATTTTAATTTTCTAAAATATGTTTTACTTGTTGCATCTATTGTGATTCAAATAACCTTCTCTAAACTTTTAAATAAACGGCGAATATTTATGATAAGCAGATGCATAGTATACAGTTCTACTAACAGCTCGACTCAAAAATCTTCTTCCCCACAACGTCGTAGTGGATAAAAAGTAGTGAGGAAGAGGCAATCATCAGGCTATGTGTGAAGAGGAAATATATTTATCGCAAGGAAGTATCGCTGAAATGAGGCTTTCCTCCCCAACACTTGGTCGTCAAGTGTTTCCATTACACAGGCTGAGTAGGCCCTCAAGAGGGGAAAAGACTCAAGGAACGCCTGCTGAGCTGGGTCTATTGTTTTCAAAGTTTCTTGCGTTACCTCGCCCCGTTTTTACTATATGTACACGAAACTTATGTTGTATATAATAACCATTCAATGCTGCCATATCCCGAACAACAGTGTCTGCATATGCAATATCTAACCAGGGGATAAGGCCTCACTTCTTGCGAATAGTATCTTCATCGGTTCTCTCTATGTTTTAAATATTATTTTATCTACTAAATTATATTTTATAAACTTTTTATATTTTTAGTATTTGTGTAAACAATTTTTTTATATGTGCAAATTATTCCGGAGAAAAATATTTTTATATGTGTTTTAAATAATTAATCAAAATTATATTCTAAATATAAAGCTATCATTTAAATTTGTGTAAACTATAACGAATTGTTTAATTACAACCACTAATTTCATATTAAAAGTTTCAAATATATATATTATAAATTTTCATTTTTGTTAAATGTCTTGTAAAAAGATTTTAATATAAATCTGTTATTTTAAAATAGTTATAAATAGAATTTTTCTACTAACCATGATAAAATATAAATATTTTAAAATTTTAAACGTTGGTAAGGTATACAAGGTAACGTACACACAATTTAATAGTAATCACAAAGCAAAATTGTTCTTATCAATAATTTTTGGACATTAAAACTTTAATAATTATTAAAATATATTTAATTTATTGCGAATAATTGGTAACATAAAATGGCTAAATTTATTTTAAATTACATTATGGTAAGTTTTGTATATTAATTAATGTCCAACATTTTAATTAATTTCAATGTGAGTTTTAAACAAGTAAGGAATATTCTTATAGTAATATAATTATTTTTATTATTAATTATTATTAACTATTGTTTTCGTCTATATCATATATGACATGTATTTATAAGACACCATCAGTGCTTGAAATTTCCTTAAAAGTGAAAAAATCTTTTAAGCTAATACGGTCTTCTCATAGCAAATTAAAAAGCATATCTAAATATTATATATATGCGTAAACAATAGCTGTTATACATCCTTTGTCAAAAGATATAGTTGGTGTATATAATTATAATAAATAATATTCATCAGAGTATGTGTGATATTCCTTCAAGTGAAGTTTGTGTTGCTAGTTAGACACCTTGACTTAAGGGAACATTAGAGAAGCAAATATTAAAGTTACTTCGAATGAAAATTAAAAGGAAAAGAAGAAGCTGTTACCCCGGAAATTGAGGAAACTCCCCGTGGATTCCATTTTCAGAAACTCCGCAAACAAACATCCTTAGCACCGGTAACTCAACTAACTTTCTGCATTTTTTAAAACTTTATATAGCGCACAAAGAGTCCTTCTCATATATAATAAAATTAAATTTTATTTTAATTCAAACACAAAAAAATAGATTTGTTTGCAACCCATTAAATTGTTTAAATCTTGAGATAATAATTCAGAAGGTTCATTTACTCTCCAAAGCCGTATTTTAATTTATCAAAATATGGAATAATAAGGATTTTAAAATAATTGAAACTATACAGTTTTAATGCGGCAAAAATTAATAGACAAATAAAAAATTTAGTTCTATATAACTGTTTGATGTATTAAGATAAATCCTTGTTTTTTTCAATAATACACTCGACATTTTCTTTAGATGGTTATTTAACTAAAGTTGTATATTGTAGATTGACAAAAAATGGGTGCGCCAGAATTTATACATTAGAGATAACTGTCCAGTGGACTTGTTGTGGTCGACGGTTGTTTACCTACTTGGTGCTTCTTGCTTCTGGATGAAAAAAGGGGGCTCGAAGAGCAGAAAAACTGAAAACCGAGAGAATGCATGCAGGCAAGAACGGAAGAAGAGACGAGAAAGAATTAATTATTAAGAAACTAGACAGGCCAAAATCCGACTACCCAGGGACGATCTCCACTCACTAGTACTCCCTTGGCAAACTTTTGATCCATCGAGTCCAGTGAAAGAAAGGGAAAACAGACTGCTCCAGATTGTGCACATATATATTTATATTGAACGAACATCCAGTCCGTTATATATGTCCTACACTCGAACCTCTAACTCTCAGCTTCAATATTTTTCTCACTCAGCTTTCACAGTCGCCTAACTCCAATGCCAACTAGTATTTTCAATCATGACAAACTTTCGCTAATAGTTCCCTTTCTTATATTCATCCCTCTCCAAGCATCGTTCTTAGGCTCGTTTACTTTCATCTTCTTGAATACCAAAGACAGAACAGAACTGCCGCCGCTATTTAAATCCGTGGAGGAAAACATGTTCTCAAGAGACCATGGGTGTGAGTTTCCTACTCTGACAAGAATCCAGCAGTCTCTTTCTCAACTGACCACAAATATCAACATACAATAACCGTTTGTCCGACTGGTATAAGGAATTCTCCATTTTCTTCTTTGACAACATAGATTTTGAAAACACTCACTGCTTCTTTATATCTACTACATAGGAGAACAATATAAAAAGATGATAGACAATCCATGAAAAACTCTGCCAGAGGGCTAGTTACATAGAGGAATACACCTTACAGATGAAATGTTCTCTGTGCTCAATTTTCGCCATGGAAACTCATAATCGACAATCGGATAGAGTCGATAAACAAGTCTTGTGATTATGTATCAGTTATCACGATATTGTATCACACACTCAATTCCGGTTTTCGATCCTATTTTCTCTTGTTCTTAGTTTAAAATATAGGCAATACTATTTTATGTTCTTCGGTTATTTTATTTTGCGGTCCAATCTTTTCCTGAACCTTTTTTAGTTTCCAATTTAAAATAATTAAACATTTAAAAGACAATAACAATAGAGCTTGTTTTCATTTAAAGCAGTTAATATGTCAGTAATGTTTATTGGTATTAATAAATATAATCCTACTTCATTATATAGAATGTAATAAAACAATATTATGGGAATATCCGCTATGTCAAGGTTTATTTTATAATTAAAATAGATTCTTTTTCATTATTATATTATTTTTGGTTAAATTATCAAAGTTAAATAATATTTATATACCATTAAACAAACCGCTTGAATTGTTTTTTTTTAATTTTCAAAAAATATTTTACAATATTTAACAACAGTTTCATCATCAATAGTGCAGTGAAAGCATTCTTATGTCAATCATAAAAAAATTAATTTGTTTAACTTTTCCTATATGTTACTATTATTTGTCAAGCCACAATTTTGAGGATTGAATTTTATATTTTTTATATTGTATGTTTACAAATTGTAGATCACACCAAATAATAAAATATCTAATTATCCGATGTGTTATGTCCCATATATGTTTATTACCCCTATAGGGATATTCACTAAGGATATTAAATCATAACAAAATGAATAGTTTAAATACTAGAATAAAGGGAGGGAACTAATTTTTTATTATGATAAGAAATTATTTTTATGTTTTTTAATTTATATTAGTTACATGTATAATAATAGTATTTTTAAAATCATTCAAATTATAATATATAGTATAAAGACAGCACAAATTTTTATGTTAAATACACAAAATATAAGGCAGCATTATTTATGTACTTCAAATGTATTATGATTAACTTCAATCAAACAATATATTTAAGATAAATTTATCAATAATTTCAAATTTTGCAAGTTTATTTGATGTTTGATGATTATCTATGAATTTGACGTCCATAAAAAATAAAAATACAAACTTTATCACAATTTGGAACATATTTATTATTCATAAAATATTCCCATAATACGTATTATAAGTTATCATAGGAAATTATCATAAAACTATAAATAATTTACTAAAATAATGAAACATCTAGTGAGTATTTACAAGCAAAACATATAAGTATACTAATATGCATGAACATTTGCAAGTTTAACAATATCCATAAACTTAGGCATATAAATATAACTGACAGAAGACGTGGTTGCTAAAGCTAAAACAAGGAACACACAAATGCAAAATCAATTTTTAACAAAATGGAAATAAATAGATATTTAATATGGTATGTTTTTTGGTTTAAAAACTACTTAATCAATACCTCAATTGCGCGTGTTGATGCGCGGTTAAAACAATATATTATTCTAAGCACAAGTTTTCCTCTTTTTTAGGTAGCAGTTGACACAGTACACGATAGATATACATAGAACAAACAACTAAATTGTAAAACCTATTGGGCACAATGAGCCTTAATCTTTGATGCGGTGAACCCAGCTGTACTCTACACGACAATCAAACTAAATGGAAACACTCAAAGAAACTGCTCTATTTCAAATATGTTTAGTTACAGGCTCAGCTCTGTTATGTTCTGAGTCTATATAGCATTTCACGTAATCAATCCACCTTGATACAGTGACACACTTTCACAGACTTGATGCAATTCTTAAAACGATTGAAGTGTAAGAATGGAAAGAAATTTCAGATTAATAATATTTATTTCACACTGAAATAGAGTATATATATATATGTAAACTGAATGATCAAAAATTTTAAAATTGAGGGTTATTAATCTGCAACAATTGAGATGATGAAATATAGACCTATAATGAAAATTTTAAAAAACAAAGAAATTTATCTTAGATTTTACACGATTTTATCATTACAATGATAATTTTCATTATTGTTTATTGTTTTTTTTAATAATCAATTTCATTTTCCTAATTTTATATTTATAATTATAATGTTCACCCTAGCTCTATCTAGCGTATATCGCTAAATCCTCCCGTTTAAACAAAGTATAATTAATGACATGATCATTATATTATTGAAACAAAATTGAGAACATTTTCGGAACCTAAATGTAGATTATTAATTTTAGATTAATAACTTATTTGTTTAAGTGCTCATTGAAGTTGCATTGTAAATGATAGTTAAATACAACAATAAAAAATAGTAAGTTAGATAAAAAATACGCAAATATAAATTTTTACTAATTAAATTGTTAAACATTATTAAAATAAAATAGATATAATAGGGTGTGAAAGTATCTAATTTTGAATTTTTAAATTATTAATTTTACCTAATTTTATTGGTTACATAATAAATAAATTTAAAAATTCTAAATACTACACTTTCTAGATACGAAGGTAACATCTAAAAGACTCAAAACTTGTTATCTGAAAAGACATTGTCTCTGAGTATTAGTTAAATGAATGAAATTATAATATAAACTAAATTTTGACTATTATTTAGAGAGTGATAAAAATGAACATTTGCATGATGCAAAATACAAACAGTAATGTGTAAATATATGTTTACCAGTATTTATTTAACAGGATACTGTAGAATTTTATTGTAGAAAATTAATAATTGTATGCTAAAATTTGTAAAATCCCTATTAAATTTATAAAACTGTTCAAAGTAAATTATTAAAATGGTAAAAATTGCTATATCTTAATACATACTTATTACATGTATCATTATTAGAACAAACTATTAATAGGTTGTAGCTAAATTACTAGAATAACTTATGTGTTGCTTAAAATTTTAATACATTAATAAGTAATACTTAAATATTTTTCTGTTTCATTTTAGTTAATTAAGAAAGATTATTTTTAAACACAGTAAAATTTGAACGCTAATTTATTATGTTGCCATAAAGATTATAAATATATTTATTTTAATGAACATTATTAAGCGATAAATATATTACTTATTTAAAGAGTAATATATATATATATATATATATATATATATTAAATAATAATAATATTAGTTATATTCTATATAAAAATATTAGTATTAAATATTAGAGTCTTTATACTTTTTTCTATTAAATGATTTCAATATATTTATTATTGTTAAATATAGTTTAAATTTTAAAATGGAGACCGCAGACGGAAGGACAACATATTTATTACATATTATATATATATTAATAGTAAATTATTGAAAAATTAGCTATTAAATATTTTACATAAGTTGAATAAAAAATGTATATTTTTCAAATATTCAAGCAATTCAAACAAATACAATCGATTGCATATGGGACATTATCAATTTTTGGATCAGGAAAATCTTTTTATTGAGCAGAAAAGCAGTGGAGAAAGAGAAAATCTATATAGACAGAATTTTTTATTCGACTTTTTTCTTGCTCTAATTTAATGCAAGAAATCGTCTGTAAAAACGTTGAATATGAAATTATAAAATGAAACGGGGTGACAAACTTGTTTGTTGATGGGGAAATATTAATTTCTGCTTTAAAAATCGATTTAATAAATATATAAACAGTTTTCATCGTTCCATTTTTTTAGTATATTTATTCAAAACTGTTTAATATATATATATTTTTTTTTAATATTGTACCAACGAAAAAATTCAAAGGAGATGGAAAATAGTCTTATAAATCAGAAAACCGATAAACTGTATTAAACTTGCAAAATTTCGAACTTAGAAACACGATGAATTCTAGAAAACTAACCATTTGTGTTGTCCGGCGTATTTTGAATCCAATTTTCGCAATGAAACTGGTCTATTTTGACGTTAGTGCCAATGGGTTGCGACGTGGCAACTGCTTGAAAGTATATGAGGTTAAATACTTGTGTAGTGTTTTAGGAAATTTTAATAAATATTCACACATAACAATATTAGAAATAGTTATAAATAATTTAACGGTATTTATTTCTTAAAATTATTTAGGTATATTACTCACATTTAAATGTGGAGATAATTGTATAACTAAACACAGCATTTAAGGTCACTCAAATATGAGAATTTGCCGCTAAGTGAGTATTAAATGTGGATGTAGCTGGGGTATTTCAAAGATTAATCCCATCAGTGATTCAGATAATAATATATGTTATTCAAATATTACAATTTATTTTAATACCATATGGTATTCAAATATCACAATCTATCTTTATGTAATAAATCACATACAAAATACATTATGTTTTATTTTAATACCATGCTTTTATACATTAATAAATAATTATAGAAATAAATCAGAAATATCAAATATTACTAAAATATCAAAAATAAATACTTACTACAATACGTTTATAAAAATAACAAAAAGATAGAACGCGTGTTTTAAAAATTATAATGTTCGAATTAACACAATTATATTAATTTGAACAATTATTAAAAACAAAAACAAAATTTTATTTCTGTCAAACTACATTTTAAATAATTTAAACATTAGTCGACGCGATATATTACACTTACATTTATGTAGAATATATTAGTTTATTTGCATTCTAATGGATATTTACAAACGTTATGTAGCCTTATATTATTCATCTATACTAATAGTTTACTAGGATTTTAATAACGCTGAATTTTCTATAAATAGTATTTAATGGTCTATAGTATTACTAATTGCCTAAATAGGTGTTTATTAGCGATTTAATATTGATTTTATTAAAAGTTTACAAATCTTTGGTTTAATAAACATGTTTATTAACGGCCTAAGATTTAAATTACTTTTTCAATTAATATAGATCGTCTTCAGCATGTTTCTAATATACATAACAGTATATATAATTCATATCATACTAATTAATTTGTACTAAGGTTATGATGATATACGTTGAAATTATAAAGGTATGTAATTTCGAGGAACAGGATGAAAATTATGGGTGTTACGTTTTCTTATTCTAATTAATGTTATCTTATATTAATCCGAAAGTGGTAATGTCTGTATCATACTCAAATATATAGACTCAAATTTATTGTGTAGAAAATCAAATATCGATCTACTTCAAATAAGACTGATTATATAAAATACATTTGTTGACTATTGTAATAGATAATTTTGTGAACAAAGGGAAAAAAATATTCTACATTCTTCAATCTTCTTCATATCTTTAGAAATGTTTTGAATAAATACATATAACCTTTTAAATTGGATTTATTGATTGTTTAATTTTATCAGAAACATCTATAACTGGACAATGTACACAATGTAGACTTTTTGTTTAAGTTAACATTCAAAATTTACAAAGTGTTTGAAATGTTAAAATATATTAAAAGAAATATATATATATATATATTTAACTGTATCTGATAATTAATTATTGTTATAAAAGCAATATTTCTTTTGATTAATATTCTTTAATACATATATTTATCATGGTATATTTGAACTCCTGCATATATGTAGAAAAATGGGGTATCTCATTATAAAATATTTGATATATATTTAAATACATACATCTATTTGTCACCCATATATAACACGCAAAACCCAGACCAAACAATATTAAATTAATATGAAACCAGGACAATGTCACTGCTATAAAAAACACCATTTTTGTAGCAAAAAACTGAAAAGAAAAAAATATATATATAATTTTATAATGAATAGCTTAAGAAAAAGAATAGCCTTCATATACACCTTCACTTTGCAACGAACAGATTGCATGTGTTGAATAAACAAACAAGTATATATATATATTATATAGCTAAAGGTAAAATAGGCATCATTAAGTAGCAAGTAGCCACAGTCTAAAAAAATTCTTATAACGCATACGCCATATAATAACATGCATGTATAATAATCATAAAGAGGGAGAAACACGAGAAACACGCTAAGAATTTGCGGAGTTTATTGTTTTCTTGAGAGTATTACGTTTGCTGTTTGGATCATAATAAATAGTATATATTATAGCCGAGCTGTAGGTTACCCAATATAGGTGTATGCCCATAATATGAATAGATAGAAATATCAAGTAATATATGTAGACCTACTCAAATTATTTAGACATGGTTATTTATGTTATATAGGCATAAGTAATATTATAGCAGCCTGTGTCGTGCGTGTTGCATGTGCACTGCACAACGTAAGAGAATACAAGGAGTATAAAAAAGTGTAACGACGACAAGAGCTTCCAAGCAACAAGGTTGAGTGAATTCAACAGATGTTTCTTGTTCAGGAGAGAAAAAATCAAAAATATGCACGAAACATTGAGCATAGAAGAAAAAGAGAGTGTACATAAGGTACTTCATAGACAACAGTTTCCAAAAGAGTGGTTTTATTGTATATTATATTATATGCTATTAATTTGTATGTAAAATAAGAAATATCGTTTAGAAAATAATAGATTGTGTCAAGTGCGATTGAGATCTTTAAATATATTTTATTATTTAAAGTTAATAATTAAATATATTCAATCATATTCAGACATCAAACTTTAAATAGATCGAACTCAACAGCAAAGAATTTTTCGAATAACAACTTGTAAAAAGTCGATTTAACAATAAACATAAAAATAATTATGATGCTACTGGATTATAATGCGATTAGAGTTTTTTAAATTTCAAAATGCAAGTTAACAATCTGTCCGGTTATCGAACTAAATAGTTTTTGATGTTTTAGAGTGTAATTTTGTTGAGCTATTATAATATCAATGAAGTAAATATTGTTAAAGTAGGTAGTGAAATTGATAGTTTATCAGGTTGTTAATCTTTATATTTATTAGACATTTAATTATCGAGTAAGTTGTTAAACATTCTAAGATGTATCCTGTATACTATTGTAAACAACCAGGCTACTTTTACATTAGTCTTTTATATAATGTTCAAGCTTATATCAATCTAATGTCAAATAATTTCCTAAATCAATCTTAAAAAAGATATATTGTTAATGCAATAAGTTATTGATTCTATCGAGTATTAATTAGTATTGACGTTAAGACAGAAGGATTGGTGGGTGCCAATTTGAAGTACAAATGCTCAGTTTTATTTTTAAATAACTCATGGACCCAATGGTCAAAAAAATTTCTGATAAAATTTAATATTACATAATATTATTCAAATTGATTTTAGTCCAGTTGGAACTGAAAAGATAATCATAAAGATTTATTATAAATATATAATAAATCGTAAGTGGAATATTTAGAAAATCTGATATTTACATATTAATAAATTCATATTTTCTATTTTATAGTTTATTAACCAAACATATATGTTTCTTTTGATATTTGAAATCTATAATGGATCAATAGAGACTGTATCGCATACAAATTTAAATTATGTTTTTATTATTGTTATTAATTTCAAATGTTCTCATGTCGAATAATTATGCATATTAATTATTCCTGCATGAGCACACTACAAATATAAATAATAATAAAAATACTAATTAAGTTTTGAATTAGGATTTTCTAATCGTTCAGTATACAATTATTCTCTAAAGCAATATATTATATAATTATTGAATCTTGTAATATCTTGTATTATTTGGTTTAGAATAGACAACCAATTGCCAAGGATATATAAATGAATAACATTAATTATAGTTCCAACAGCGAAATCAACTGTTGCAAAAGTAATAACAATAAATATGCACTATATTCGTTATTGAATGTGGTAAAAGGTATCATTTCACTATAAGCATTGAACAAAATATTGAATACACAGATGTGGTTAGGACCAACAGTGATATGATCCTGTGTAGACATTTTAGATATATATATATATATAGATACAGATACAATATATATATATATAAGAAATATACTATAATATATATATTGTAAAAATAATGTAGAAAAGTTTTGATAACTTGTAAATGGAATGCCGGTCAAATACAACTGTTTGTGTATTTTAAAAACTTCATTATAAAACACATGTTATTATAAAGTAAAATTGCTGTCCGCTATGTGATTTAAAATGCTTTAAAAAATTAGTTATCTTTCTGTATGACGCTAAATTTGCTTCCAAATAAATGTTTACAAAAAAAAGACGTTTCCAGAATATGTTTTTTGATGTTTTCAAAAGTTTGAAAACAAAAAAAATATTGATTTGGATTATTTAAAAATATTAATACAATAAATAAAATAGTTTAGACAGTGTGACTTAAAATAAAAGAATAGATCTGAGCTATTATTAAAAATAACATAGTTTATTCATTTTAATAAAAGCACCTTAAATATTTAGAAATATTTAGGATTATTCTTGCACGGTATAGTTGTATAGTATTTACAACAAAACGTCCTGTGATATAATTCGTAAGTTGAAATGTATTACCGTATTTAAAAATATAAACCACATGATTTTAAATATTTTAACGATTACAACTAATATTAACATAGTATACATAATGTTAAATTGACATAATCACAATATATAACTATATAGTTTCGATCGTCAATTTCTTTGCAGACATTTAACATAAGGTACATCAATATTTTTAGACTTTTTCCCTTTGGGAATTTTGGTCATTATCTACGTAATGTAATTAATACAGCGCGTCACAAATATACACACAATGCGAATGATGCTTTATTATAAATGATTGTATTAAACCTTTAACAGAGAATCGTGAAGTTAGGTTGGTTCGAGCTGTATACATATTTCTAATGTGTGAAAATTAATGACATCTTAAATTATGGTTATAGTTCCCTATCTCTACATCTGCCTTGCATCAGGAACAATGAAAATGCATTACATTCATTAGCACGAAGGGGAAACTGTAAATATGCATAAAGCAAGATTTAACTACACTAACAACCACAACTAAAGGTTGTTAATTTAGCATACTTGGATACTCATCTCTTTTTGCTCATTTAGCGAACTAACAAAACAAAAGATGTAACAAAGTGTTCCCCATTTTGAACGTTGGGTCGACACATTTTCCACGTTAATCTCTGCCTTATAACTATAAATTGATGTATTTTATGAAACTTAGTACCCTCTGTATATTGAGGCGGAGCACCAACTAAAAAGATCTTCAACTGGGAGGAAATGGAAAAACTCTTCTCTCCCAAGATACAGGTGAAATACTTCGCTTATGAATCAGAATCATATACATTCCTTTTTGTGAATATCTATATAATTGTACCGAGAGATGTATGACAATGTTCCAATGTTTTATAACTCTTAGCGGGAAACAAAAGAGACTGGGAGTTGGCCTTAATTGAGACACCCTGCAAGCCTATTTCCTTAGAGGTATATTTAGCTGTCAAGCCGAGCGTTCGTCTAATTTTTACACGAAGCATTGCCACTGCCAGGGGAGATCACGCCTGGATTTATCTTAGATGTAAATGTATGCGGAGAAATAGAAGTATCTCAGTTCATTGTAGTGACTTTTTGATTTTTTGCACTGATATACATTTATATGCCAAGTGTTCGATATAAAAGGAAAACATATCAACATTACCACACAATTATATTAACGTTTTATTCAATTTTAATTTATTTAAATTTTATTATTCAAAAAAAGTCGTCGGCTGTATGATCAATTCACTTAATAACAAATGCGTTAATTGATCAAACTAGCTTCACAAAATACTTTCACAACTACAAATGAAGGACACATCAGATCGCAAGTATTTACATTAAAAGAGTGGCTTGAAATAATATGGATACCTGATTTGACACAAATGTAATAGTTAATATTTTTACAATATTACTAATAACACTGAATTTGACCAAAATATAGATTTTGTGAGTTTGTCAACAAGACGACGATTTTTGTAATAAATAACATATATTTGTAAATATGTGTATCACTTGCTATACACTAATAGTTTTACAAGAAATATATACTTCATTTATTATGTGAGACACACCAAAATTTTGCTGAAATGGGAACTGTTATAGTCAAAATAGTCAAATGTTTATTAAAATTAGAAGAATAAATCTTTAAAAATAATGTAATAGTTACTGATATCTATAATAACTAATTTTAACTAATTTTCTTCAGATCTATAGTCTATGATTTAAAACTAAACCAACGTTTTTAGTAACCAAACGATTTTTAAATATAAAACAAATTAACTATATGTAGTTTAATTTAATATTAAAAATAATAAATCATATTTTTAATATAAAAACTTATCATTTTAATCTAAAAGTATATAAAAACAAGCTTCGATCATTATATTTTTAAGAAGAGTTATGTTCATGTTAACTTTCATGTTGTGAAAAGTCTTTATAATATCTATTTCTAAAAGCAATTTTAATTTTTAATTTTAATTAATTTTTATTTTAATATATTACTTGTCACAATTTAAGCATTGCTCTTTCGACAATAAACAGTATATTTTACAAAAAATGCAACATTATAATATTATAATTTAAAAACATGTTCGGTCTTTAAATTCTTAAATATTATTTAAATTTAGTTTATACTCGATCTCATATTGAAAATTCGGTAAAGTTGTAGTATTGGGTTGAGGGAATATGTGTCTATAACGTGGATGGCGTATGAAAGGTCATGTTTGGGTATAGGCGCACATTTTGTCATAATAGGCATAGTTGAGGGAAGGGGTTATAATGCCATGGGCTAAGATCAGCTCTCTGTACTACAAAAAAATTCACATATAGAAATCGTTCAAGAAATGGTTCACAACTGAAAATAAATTACTATAAAACCGCATCCATCATTCAAATGTTTCAAGTACCACTTAAATTAACACATATGTTTAATTTAGTTTTATGTAACAGTCACATGATGTTACATTTGATTTTTAAATACTGAAATATGTATAAATTTATTTTTCAGATAGTCAGTGTTTTACTTAGCTTAAATTTTTTACCCATTCTACAATACGCCTTTACACTTTCAAAAACCAACATCAACTAACTGTTGTTAAGTTCCAAAAATTGTCAAAGGCGGCCACACTGTTTTTGAATAAAAATAAACTACTCCAACAAACCATGTTTGTGTCTCGTATAGTCATGTGTTGTTTATAGGCACACAAATCATATATACCAGAGAGCGCATGTCTCACTTATATCATTGGCATTACACAAATGAGCAATAGAGAGAAAAAGTAAGTAGTCCCGGCTTGACATTATGATATGCCTCGTATACCAGCTCAGTGCTTCGTCTATTCAACCCAAAGATCTAGTGTTGGCGAACGCCGCGAATATATAAAATGAAAAGAAGTATATGGAGGAATGCCACAATACCATTTTCTCAACTGTTTCAGTTTTGTATACGGAAAACTGAGGATAAAGAAAGTCAAGGGAACTCTGTGACGGAATGAACAGCTGTTTACGACGGCACCCGTCACTGGTTTTAAAGGGATCTTTCCCGATATTCATAGTAGTTTCGGTAGAGCTCACTAACGTCTACATTATCAATAAAATGGACTAAGTATTGTATTTGAGGAGAGTTTGGTAATTGGTGAGTAGATATAATGTGGAAGAGTTGTTAGTAATAAAATTCCTTAAACATAATCTACATATTTTTAGTACACTACACAATACAGAGTTCATTGTTACATCAAAAAGAAATTTAAACAATATAGCAAACTACATTACAACATTAAAATAATCTAAACAAATAATTTTTTTAATTAATCCATTTTACTAATTAGTATGTCAATTGCAAAGAAATAAAATTTTAATAAAATAAATACGCTTGACTTATTTCTAAGTTAAAAAACAGAAAACAAACATTTCCTTAAATGTTTAAAAACTTTTTAAAATAAATTGTTGACTATGTTCAAATCAGTATTTCACTTTTATTAATATGTTTTCAGATATAATTATAGGATTATATTATAATATAGTAAAAAATAATGAAACAGGTTTACACTTGAAATAGTTTAAGAATTGAATTTGAAAATTACAAACATGTAATCTATTGGTTAACTTCATATTTTCAAAAAATAATCCAAGGTATCCAATAATTGCAAGATGCCGATTACAATATATTTTATTAATTATCTTTATTAGAATTCAATTGATTTTTATAGTTGTTTTTTATTTATTTTCAAACAATTTCTTCACGGAATGAAATATACCTTTTTTGCATATTTAAAACATAGAAATTTAAATAAAAATATACATTATAAATATATTTAAAATCATTATAATTGGACAAATGTATGTTTAAAATAATAATAGGTATTGGTAGCTCTATTTAATCAGTGCAATTTAATTTCACCATAAAACAAATGTTTTAAAGTAATAAAATAACTTTAAATATGTAATGTTTCATTTAAAATTGATGTTATGAAAATATACAATCTTGATAATAGCTAATACTTAAAATACATGAATTTAAGTACTGTATTTATTTAAAATACATGAAATAAGTATCGATATATATATTGATTGTTATTGAATCAAATAATGCGCCATGTGTAGATACCAATCAACGACAATTTGGTAAGCAGACGAAAAAAAAGTGTGCACAATTTAATTAATTAAATTTGTTTTTTTAACATTAAAACAAATTAATGTATCTGAGAGTATATTACTTATATTTTAATAAGACTATATAGTCAAAAAATCCGAATAAACATGTATTTAAATAGAGTTGATAATAATTTTATTTAAACTAAACGTTTCACATGCTATTAATTAATTAAGTAAAATATTAGATCACTTTAGGTATAAATTTCTCTAAGCCAATACAAATAATTTCGGAGCATTTATCAAACACATTTGAGGGCTGAATGCATAAAATATATAACCAATAATGTATATATTACTTAAAGCATACCTAATGTTTGGAATAATAAAAGGTATGCTTTGATAAATATACGCTTTGATAAATTCAATGTTTACTACAATTATTCTTAAAGTGTACAAATATTATTTTTAAATATATGTTAAACGTGTATTGCTCCCATAAAATAAAAATCAGTTCGAATTTTTTTAATTAAATAATATAATTATAGCTATTTGTTTCTAATAGTAATTGTTAAATTAATTCACGTTAAATACGTCCGACATGCTTTTCCGTTAATGATATAGTAAGCATCATTATATTCGTAATGTGTGTATCAAATATATATGTGTTTGTATTAGTAAGATTTTTATACTATTGTATATGTATGCTAATAAGGTATGTACAGGTTATGTTCAAAATTATACATTGACTGTCATTTCGAGGGAAAATAGTTTACTTCCTTCAAAGGATTTATTCTTTAAAAGTCGTGTCAATTTAGGTTTCATGTTTAAAGCCAAAGAAATCTAAACTTTAATTATGTATTGTTCATATTTACATACTGTTTTTTCTTGTTATATTTATATACAGTTATATTTTAAATTTTCATATTAACTGTATATTTATTAAAACTTACTAAATTTTAAAAAGTTAAACAACAAATTATTTAATCAAAATATTTTCAATTTAATATTTGAACATTATTTTTACTATAAATAATAGTAAAATATGTAATTACATAGTTTATAAAATTAGACAGAAACACAGAGGTTTATAAAAATGATTTGACCATGCAATAATGTTGTAATTTATTTAGAGTTATTTATTTGTTATAACACTATATTAAAATTAAAATAATAAAACATTATTAGAATGAACAAAAAATATTGCAGTACAATTTTTTTTTTTAATTTTAAATGTTATAATAAAACATTATTATAAGTAACAACATGTTTACAACATATAAATATCATCGCTTGAAACATACACACTATTATAATTAAAAACATAAATGCACACTTACCAGCTAGCCTCAAAGCTGACATTCTTTGAAACTCAGGTTCTCTCAACCACTTCCACATGCGACGAAATGTTTCCCGGCCAGATTTCAGCTTGCTCCACGGTTTCGGGTTACGCAGTAGGTCCGACAATGTTCCTTGACTCCGACAGAGCACCCGCTGAGCAAACACCGCCTGTGGTATGCTGTACCGTTTTAGTTCAGCGCTGATTCTCTGAGCCAGCTCCTTGGTGTTAATTTCCTCCATGTCGGGCTGAGACTGACCTCCCTGTCCGACACCGTGCTGCGAATGGTGCATCGACAAATGGCCGCCTGGATGGCCGCCGAACGCGTGATGCCCGTGTCCTCCCCCATCGCCCACACCCAAACCCATTGGACCGCCCATACCAGCCTGATGGGAGTGTGAATGCAGCCCGTGATGCACGGGAACATGGTGACCGGTAATGTGGTGCCCTGGTGTGATTCCATTGTGACCAGTGGGCTGCTGATGTGGGCTGGTGTGAAACCGACGATAATGGTTAGTCTGGTAGGATGACTGGGGTATTTTCATTTCAGGTTTTATGTCAATGTCAGCAGGTCCATAGCCCGCGGCTGCAGCGGCGACAGCATAAGCTGAAAGTGACTGGTGTCCAAAACCTTGATGGTTACCGCCTCCACCTGTGTAGATATTTACCGGACTGGTTGACATGTGAATTGGTGGAGAACTAAGAGAGCTTGCGACTACCGGCCACTTGGCAGAGTTGCCCCCATCAAGTCCACCTCCGTTGACTAATGAGTACGGAGAGTTAAATGGTTTTCGTCCGGAGTCAATGCCACTAAAATTTTTCATATCTTGATGAATAGAGTAAACTGGAGACAGCTGGTGAGGGTGCTGTTGATTAAGATGAGGATGCTGACTGCCTTGCAAGAAATTCATGTTTGTGCCAGAGGAAGAGTTTACAGTGTCGTCAAATTTATTGGAACACGTTTGGGCGGAAGTTAGAGTGGCATAATTGCTAGGATCAGCGATAGAAATGTTATAGCAAGCGATAGCTGTATCAGCAGATACTGGACTAAGACGTTTAGAAACGGAATTCATATGAGTCAAAGCAACAGCATTGTGTCTGTAACTGGACGCGTCAAGCATACTGACTGACTGACGGCAGATTTGAGCATCGCTATTAGCCGATGAAGACGAGTCAAAACCTGGTGTCGCAAAAGGTTGTGTCTCGGACTTCGCCAGCTGATGCGTGATTGTCAGTGGGCAAGATTCGCCGCGGGATTGATTGGTTAATGTCGACTCGATTGCACCCCTGCCGTTGTCCAAGCTTTCGGTTGTTCCAGAAACAAGGCTTACTGTGGCGGCTGATTGCTCCGGTTCGCACAGGTTGAATAACTCCGACTGATTTTCCGTCATCTCTGCATCTACTGGAAATTTGTTGATACAATACCTTTGATTGGTTATCTCAGTGAAGTCCACAGAGTCACCCAGATTTTCAATATCCTCTTTACAAAATAATCCCGTTTTCTTACCCGAGTCCGAATTATTGAACTGTTCAACAATGCTCTGTTGTACAACTTGGCAAGTAAGAGTAGAAACTTGTGTAGGATAGGTTGTTGAGTCACATGAAGTCGACTTTGCTTGTGAGTTGTCGTCTATTTCATTCGTCATTTGTTAGTAGTTCAGTTATAGTGTACTGCGCACATATTTTACAATCATTGCGCAACAGTATTTTCTAAATAGTAGTAATATCAATAATGTTTACTGGTGTTTCGTTACAAGTATATGTGCAATTAGAACGAAGTGTTCCACTCACATCATTGCTGCAATACTTGCACAAGCGCTGCATGTGGTTGGCTGCTGACGGAACCGCGCGATATTATGCTAAGTTGCTTGTATAATAGGTGTCACCGAACAGCCGCGGTAGCTAATACATGTTACACTAAGGCGTTGCCATTTTATTTCTTAAACAATTAGTTTATTCTGCTCTACAGTAAATTTTTGCTATTTATTTTTAAAAGAATTTTTAATGTTTTTAAATAAAATTTAAGAATTGTTTTTTTTGTTTTATAATATCTAACTTTACGTTAAATAAAGACAAATAGCTTCTTTTTTTGTATTTCTTTATACATACGCAAATATGCGCTAAATACTTGTAATATAATTGGTTAATTACTTATTACTTTTAAGTAGTGTATAAATGTAATTAAGTATTTCATAAGAAAAGCCTTCGATCAAGTAAGTTATATTTTTTAATATTAATTTATTAAAATGTTGTTAATTGTGTTGGATTCAGCTTTGTTTTATTATATTAATAAACATCGAATAAAATTAATAATTATAAATATATTATTTTCCCCCAAATTAATCGCTTTATTTACATTATCAATATTTAGGCTGTAATTATACAAAACAACTAAATTTTAAGAACAATGTCAAATGTGTAAATTTCAAATAATTACAATAATCAAACTTTTATTTATTATTTTGTTAAAAAGAAAAAATGTTCTTTAAAACGTTTATTAGGTAAATAAGTATACAATAACTCGACGTTTCGCTATGGGCTTTATCATATGACTTTATTCAACTGTAAATGTCATAATTACAGGTTACAACAATTGTTGAAACATTTCTAACAAACGTAACTCTTATACACAAAAAAAACAATCTAATCTTCAAAAAAATAATATACATAGTATACAGCTAATATAAGGATAACCTGCCCATCAGGCCAACTGTCTGACTATGTCAATTAGAGTTAGAGTCAATTAGAATCAACAAAAGTATGTCAAATTATAAGGTTTCATGTGTGTACGACTGACAAATGGGTGATTTTTTAATTAGTATGATTTTATATTAAAGAGTTCTTTCTATATTTTAGGTACTTCTTGAAAATATTTTCTATATAAAAATATACATATTTGATCAACTTATACTGTAGGTCTCTTAATCTCTATATATTTCTAAATTAATTCAAAACGTTTGATGTACTGACAATAGACGCAGGCAACAACAATATCGATATTGAACCATGAATTAAACATGGATACACATATAAAAATTCAATAACTACTATTGTAGATGAGAAGGCTCTAATTGTGCAAATGAAACATAGTATTAAATCTTAGCACTTACTAAGTATTCGAGAAAAACATATAGTTATCAATGTTTCTTTCCATCATATTTGTACAACACGTTACAAGTACTTTGAGGTGATTGGAGTACTTCAATTGCCCCTATGTTACTTGGTTTAACCATGTTGCATCTATCGGGAGAAAGTACGCCTATCTAGTCTAAATATTTATATAGATAGTACATCTTTTATTTTATTACATTATATTATATTATATTATATTATATTGCATACAAATATATACATATAAGATTATCTGTATAATATATATAGTGCAATCGAAATCATCGGGAGAATATAAGGATAATTAAGCTCAATATCGATAGATTAACACTAAGAATAAATTTGTCATCGCTATACGTTACGACTCGTAGATTCTAAGAGTATATCACTTCCATAAAGTGTAATATCATTCATATAATTAGTATTAATATATATATGGAAATTGTAATGCATATAACAAGTATTAGTTAGCCTTGACTTTGTGAGACAGTTGGCCTTATGTCAGAGAATTTTTATTCTCTTTTATAATTTTTGTTTATTAATTAATTATTATATATATATGTTGTATTTGGATTCACCCCAACATGAAACGCTTATATGCATATGTATTCTGTATAATAAACTCTTAGCAAGTGTAAAGAAATGTTTTTCTAAACAACATCAAAGGATGATTTTTAATACTCGCAATATACATTAAGTTATGAATATTTAAGACAACAATAATTAGATTTTATAATACACTATATTTAAAATAAATACGTGAAAAGTAGATGTTTTATATTATTTGTATCATATACAAAAAAAATTAGAAATGAAATAAAGGATACCACTGTCACAATCACAAAATATACTACTATTTTTTTTTGAAAAGTTTCTCTGCAAAAGTTTTATTGATTGATATTATTCAGGTTTATCTTATTAGCTTTAAGTAGAAATTTGCATATAACTAAACTTAAACAATTTTGGTTTATGGAAAATGTAATTGTGTAATTAATTTTTTGACTCTATTATGCCATTTATTGTTTATGCTCCTTTAACAAAAATACGTATGAAAAAACAAAGATTACCATTTTAATTATACATTAATATACGAATATATATTACTTTTTACATCCAAGTAGTATATTTAATTATTATTATTAGTGCTTCAAATTAACACGGTGCCCTCTCTTAAAAAATTGGAATTATTAATTTTAAAAGATTACTATCGGTACATTAATACATTTTAACAATATTCATTTTGCTGAATAATAAATCAACTTTTAGAAAATATATATAATTAGGAAGTTCTAAAGAAAAAAACATATTAATATTAACATTTTGTATAGAATTCTTACGTTAAAAACAAAAATTATAACTAGACAATTTATTAAAAACGTGTAAACAAATAATTATTCTTATCATTATTTGGATATTTTATCATTAATTCATTATTTTCATTATTTTTATATCTATATAATAAAGTTCATTGTTAAATCATTATAATAATGATAATATATTATAATGTAATGACATGTATTGACATGTAATGACATTTAATGTATTGTAATGTAGTGTAATGCAATGATAATGAACTGACAGGCCGCAGTGGTCGAGTGGAAATAAAAACATGGCTGAATTTATATAATGGTTTACGTAAAGCAAGAAACTGGTTAAGTACAAAATACAAGATACTAAATAATATTTTAAAAAATCGTTCTAAAAGCTATGTATATATTTAAGTCAGAAAGTCAACATTTTATACATTGATCAACAAAATAGACATGCAATGAAACTTAAGGTGCTATACAGAAAATAATTGTCTGTATAGCAATAAATAGCAAGTGCTCGAAATAAGGATTTTTAACAAGTTGCCCGAAGGAAAAGTGTCTGGGTGCCCGAATTCAAATTTTGGTTGCCCGTAAACTATTATAGTAGCTCTAATTATAACCGAATTACATTTCCCTTACATCATAAAGAAAAAAAGATAACCAATTTTTTCGACTATTGAAAAATAATTTGTCGATGAATATTTTCTAGATTTTAGCCCGATTGGACATTGTTTTCCTTTGGGGGGGGGGGGGGGGGGGGGGGGT
>JAUZND010014218.1:0-27807 GCA_034780555.1 Coelogynopora nodosa | reverse complement strand
CAAGGGCCCTGATTCTGGAGCAGTGAGTAGTTTATGAAGCGCGCACACTTCACCAATGACTCTTAAAGAGTCACGTTCACTCACATTTTTCATACCATTTTCTCAAATTTTTTTCATACCAAACGAACCCATTAACGAATGATTAAGGGTCGCTAACTATCGACTAGCACAGCTGCTAGCCAGAAACAGGAGAGTCCAAGGGCGGGCTCGAACCTGCTCAGAGACAACACCCTTGGCATCCGAAAACCAGCGTCTTAACCACTCGGCCATCCCATTCCCAAATAAAGGTAATCCTGCTCATACTGACGGGCCATGTGGCCAACCACCACTTTACGAACAGCAGATGTAAAACGGAAAATAATTTCAACTGCAGACCGTGGCCTTCATGGTTCAGTAAAGCTAAAAAAATCACTTTGAAAGTCAATGGCGAAAGAAGCGTGAAACGCGAAAAGACAAATAACTACACTCTTTCTTGTATGGAGGATAAAATTCCCGTTTGTAAGAATATGTTTTTACACACTTTGGGAATGGTAAGTTAAGCAATGGTACTGTAACAGCTGAAAATCGAGGTGGTAGACAACATGAATTAGTTTTAAAAGATGGCAAAAGGAAATAAGAGATAGTTGACCATCTAAGGTTTCTAACTGTGGAATGAAGGTCATCAAGATTGACAATGCAAACCCAAATCGTATTAGATTTAAGTACTCACACGTAGAGGAAAGTTTTTAAGAAAGTTTTTAGTTATTTTAGAATTTTGTCATTTGTCAATTTCTGTATGGAATTATATATGCCTACTTATGTAATGACAAACTGACACAAAATTGACATGCATCAAAATACACTTCAAAAATATTTTGACAAACTGACGCAACTACATTGTGACGTCATAGAATACTGACATGGATAATTAAGCAACTCTTTAGTGTCTAAAAAGTTACCCTTTTATGGTATACATACTATAGCTATGCATGGTGAAGTGCTTATAATATATAGCAACATCGTTTACCTAGGACTAATTTACTAAACAACAGTTTTTTCAAAAGCTCTCCTGAAAAATGAGCAAAATCGTCATACGTCAGAATTTCTTGCCACCGTCGATATAATCAACCGCGTCGCTAGATTTCTAAATCATCCATCTTTGCATTCCTAACCGACACCCCTCTACAGCAATCCCTAAATGACTTTCCCTGAATCCCTAAACCTCCCGTATTTCACACAGCGGACGCTGTGCTACTCTATCTGGCAGCCAACTGTAAATTGATCGAAAATTTGCGCTTCCAGTCGGTCATGACCGCCAAGGTCGCTCAGCTGATGGCAGCAGCTAATCGGGAGACGCTGGCTCTGGTGGAACAACATCAACAACAGCCCCCTCTCCACTTGCCCAGCCGGCGGTACACAGTTCGTCTGGACGCTTGTGTGGCGGGCGAGGATCTATGTCAGACCTTCCAGCAGGCCTTGGTTATCTCGGGGAGGCCTGAGTCCAGGTTGGCGGTGGAGGTTGAAAAGTTGGATCTGAGTTCCCTCCAGGATCGACAGGTTATGGAGCTACTTTCCGCTGTCAGGGAGGATGTGAGTTGGATTCAAAGGTGTAAGCTATTCTTCTACAAAGTTACCGCGCTCCTGTATATTTATTTCGGGTATATTAAAGTTTTTTAGGGTTCAACCTCTTGAAAAACCTTGAAATTAGTTTAACCCCTTGAATTGTGTTACATTGAAAAAATTAATGCTTTCTCAATTTTCTTATTCTTCACTGTCATAAATTTTTTATTGTCGAAATTGTCTATTTTGTGTTTCAGTGGAGTCTTAAAAATTTTCCAAACTATTAAATGTTTGATACTTTGGGTGCATTTGATACATTACTCTCCTCTCGAATTAAACGCCTATGGCCTGTAGCTTTCTGAACAATCAATACCTTACCAATCTTCGCTATTCTACAATCAATATATCTCTATGTATAATATTTTGGTAGATTTGGTCGCTAAAACACTAATACTATATATGCATGGATAGTAATACTATATTAAATACTATATAAATACTCCAGATAAATATACTATATAAGTTTCATTTGTTCCTAGTTAATTGAAAATTAAAATGAAAATTAGAAATGAGGGTTCAGAATTTTATCGAATTGAAAGATAAATTATGGCAATAACAGTGACATATTAATACAGAATATCAATAACAATCGGAATTCAAAAAATATTGTACCGACATTTCTATGGGTTTTACGATGGTATGATATTGCGATTTATACATGCTTGGAAAATCATTTTCATGTGGTCTCTCAATTCGTATTCTTCGGGCTATATTCCGCAGTTTTGACTGATCATTAAGATAAACTTTAACAAATTCTATTGTATATTAATTAATATATTATCTTTCATGTTTAGGTCATTCAAATCTTCAACATTGTTCAATCTAAAACTTTGAAACTTGGTGTACATGGGAAAAACAATAATATTTCAGGTTTTAAAAATAAATGTTCAGATTCACTCGAGGGTTAAGCCAATCAAAAGTTTTACAACTGGTTAAAACCAAACGACAACACTTAGCGCGGTTTTAAAACTTTTACTTTTTAAAGTGTTTTCGTTTGGTTTTACCGCCCGAGTTAAGCTGAAATCAAACGTAAACTCACCCGTTGACTTTAAAGCTGTATAATATAACATAAATAATAATTATTCTGTATGTAATTTTAATCTATTAATAGATTTTGGATCCCTATATTGATTATTATAATATTTGTTACCTATTTTATCAGCGAATATAGGACCCCTTTAATTTTGATCCAGTTAGGGCTTGAGTCTATTCTTTCTATTTAGATATGTATTGTGTTCAGTATACGACTACATAATACGATAATGGCAGCGATCTTACCATACTTTTTATATGAATATATTTATGATATTAATTATACAATTAATGACTTGATATTTTGATAAAAATACATTACTATTAAAGTTTAGGAATTTTATAATATATCTTTCAAAAGTCGTGAAAGGTATGTCCTTTACATATGAAACCTTATTTCTTTTGAAGACAACTAAGATTCAATATTTAATATAATGAATCAAATATTTTTTATATATCTTGCCCATGAACAAGCTGAGCACTGTATACACACTGAACGAACCCGCTCATACTCCGCCCCCCAATTACAGCATCTACAAGGCCTGAGCATCTCCCTGTGTCGCTTCGATAATTCCCTCCTCGGCGAGCTCTGCGCCCTCCTGCCCCGTTTCCCCCACCTCGTCTCCCTGCGACTCTCCTATCTGGTGACGTCACGACCGACAGAACTGATTGATCATCTGGGCGCCAGTCTCCGGCAGCTCGGCTCCCTTCGTCGGCTCGACTTGAGCGCTGTCCTCTTCCGTGGCCGGCTGGGCGATGTGTTGTCCGGGGTCGCTACACCGCTGGTCTACCTCAACCTTTCAGCTTGTTGTCTGCGCTGTGAGGACTACCGGTATCTGGCCTCTGCCGAGCTCAGACTCTCAGTACAGGTAGCCTAAAGCACTTGTTGTGAATATAGCTGCTTCTGTTTCACCATCAACTGAGAAATTTATGGACTGATTGTGTCCTCATTAAAATGTTTCTCTTTTATTATTTTGATAAATGTTCCATGGGTTGGATATTCAATCTTCATTTACTGAAACTAAATCTTTAAATTAGTGTGCTATTTTCAAGTAATACTCTTATTTCTAATCTATTACATTATTAAATTTATAAGAAATTTACCACATTTCATCATTCAAATCGAATACATAACGGGAATGGGTAGCTAAGGGTGTTCCCTTGAAATAGGTTCGAGTATTCCATTAGACTCTGAGGTTCCTTGCTAGCAGTTGTTCTGGTGGTGTGATAAGCAATCCTTAATGAGTTTGTTTTATGCGCGCTCTGATTTCACATTGTGGTGGTTCTAAACTTGACCAAAATAAATATTAAACATTGAATTATATATAAATAATAATTATGTACATCTATAAATTATATTACTTGTAGTGCCCTTCATTATTTGGATTGATTTTATCGTAAAATAAGGTAAATTAGTAGATACATTTTAGGATAACGTTCTTTATAATTATAAAATAGATTTTTTAAATATAAATTTTACTAAAAATCCAATAAAATTAAATATTATATAGTTCTTATTACAGCTGATTAAAAAAAAATTCAAGATTGATAGAATTAAACATTAGAAACTTCGCTTTACTAATAACTTATTCAAATAATATACCTTGTGTATCCTTATGCCAGCTTTTATTAAATCGTTCCGTTATTCTAGCCGTTTCTAATTTAAGGTCAATTTTCTTTAGCTATATTATCATAACGTTTTGTAATGATTGCCTACAACTGTCCCAATCGCCCCCCCCCCCCCCAGGACCTGATTCTCAATGACAACACGATGCGCCAGACTGAAGATCCAATCAGCAGCCTGACTGACGCACTGCGTGCCGGCTGGCCCCAGCTCCAGGTCTTCCAACTTACCGGCGGCCATCTCTCCTGCGGCCACCTGCTCTCGGTCGCACTCTCCCTGGTTGACGGGGCGCCCAGGCTTCGACTAATCGACCTCTCGGTCAACCCGGCCCAGTCGCAGGCCCTCGCCACGGCGATTGAGCGGCTGGCCGCCGGTCTGCCGCTGTTGACCCGCGTGAAGGTGTCTGTGCCGACCGACTGTTTCTGTGACGACGACGACGTGGGCGCCGACGGGTCGACAGGGGAGGGGGTTCTGGACCTGGAGCGTCAGGTCCAATTCACCGGGAGGGTCGATCGGGCTGTGGCCGGCACTGGTGGTCGACTGAAGGTCATCTTTGCTGATTGGAGTTGAATTGTTGACCCACTGCTCTTGTCATTCAAGTGCCTCCAAGCTGCTGTGTATTCTTATCAGGTAACAATGTGTTGTTGATGGAAATTAAAGTAACGCGGGGGCATATTTTTTCAAAGCATACTCGAAATATATTTGAATTTAATTTCGATTCAGTGTGGCTAACCTGTATTTTTTATACTTTTTTTCCTACTTTTAAACCTTACTGTTGGTATTTCAACTTCCTACTTATTCGCCCGACCCCATCGATTTTTGGCTTTTAATTTTGGAATATTGACTGCATTTCACAATTTTATTTATTAATTTGTGAAATGCTTATTTTTTCCATGTTTGAGCATTTCTTTTGGTTGTATTATAATTTTTCATAGTTCAAAGTTCAAACTTTGTATTTCAAAAACATTGGTAATATAAATTTATTGAATATTTTAAATTAAAATATCTTTCTTTAAATAAAGACTGGAAAGGGACATCTTAAGTTTTGAAAAGGATGGTTATTTTCCTTGAATCCAACTCAGAATTATACAATCTCCATTATAATGGGGCACCTACTTACATCGATTTTTAATAATTCGCTTTCATAAAACAGAATTAGACTATCACTGATCCTCACTAATCCGAATGCTTCAAAGGGAATAAATAGGTATTGCATTGAACATTTTTAGCCAAAATTGAGTTATCTCATAAGATACTCTACATTCTATCTGCACTAGTGCAATAATGGTCATTAAACAATTTGAAAATGGTTGGTGTTATAAGTCTATATTAATAAGCCTAGCTTGTGAACTGTGCTCTCGAAGTTTGCTAGAAAAAGAATTTCTGGACATTCATTTTAATTTCAGGTGGTTTCTGCTTGCCAACATTGGATCTCAGACTGAAATTCACATTTGTTGACTGGAGATAAACTGCTGTCTGTGATATAACGCCAAACACTCGCTATTATTGTCAGGACCAAGCTTCGGGAGGGATGTGATGTTATCTGTTTTGTAAAGATAGGTATTTTTGTTAAAATTCCAAGGCCATATTTTACCACTTTTAGTTGATTTGTTTCAAATTGACATCGACAGAAAGTATGGTTTAGGTCAGTACTGTTTTTGTACCAAAATGGTGTAGCTAATTATGTTTTTCTTACTAAATTCATTATTGTTGACTAATCATAAATGCTGTACACTCGTACAATAAAACTAAACATTAAACATTCCAATTGAAAATTGGATATATTCAAAGTTAATAATATAGTGTTTTACATTTTTATCTCTTTGTTTTGTTAATAAAAAAGGTATAATTGTAGAATAATAAAACACTTATAATTTTATTAAATTTAGGCAAAATTTTCATTGTTTTTGGAATAATTAATTTTTGTTATCTATCTTTACAAAATAGAATTCATCCCTTCAGTCTATATTATGATATCAGAGATATTTAAATATAGTAATGAAATGTAGACTGGACCATCCGTGTTCAAATTCTAGTATTGATTAAGTTAAATTGCTATAATAAATTCATGCACAGAATCAATATAATTAATCGATCGACGGTGTTGTTACTTGAATTTAACTACAAATGGTTTGACAATATACAATATAGTACTGTTTACAAGGTCAAAGTGATATATTCCTAATTTATATAGCTGTCATTGATTGCATTAATGCAAATAAAAATCAGTAATATTTTAATTCTACGTACATAATATTTTAAACATGTAGTTTCCAAATGACATATTGATTATACGAAAAATAGAATATTCTTTTTAAAATTATTTTTGATGTGTTGGTAAACAGTCTTTAACAATGTTATTCTTGTTATACGCGTTATTAAATAAATTGAATTATATTATTTCTGGTGAAGCCAATTAATCGATGTAGGCTACTACTAACTCACTGGCTACTATTTACATATTAAGATATATAGATATACTTAATTTATATGCTGATTAGCTATTTGATATGTATATTTATATTATCAATTTTGCTATAGTATACGCATGATAAACACGGATGACCCATCTTCCCTTACTATAGTTAAACTTAAAACATCTACGGATATCTCCATCTTTCATTATATGTGCCATCCATTTGTATTTCTGTAATCTTCTAAATATTTTGATATATTTTGCAGTAACATATGACTTCATATCGATCTCACCCATTATTGTAATTTTTGATTTTCTTACTGTCCCATCGAACTGGCTGTATATATATTGGTGAAAATTATCATTATACATTTTTATTTATAAAGAAAAAATGTGATCCTTAAAAATTAAACCAAAGTTAAGTAACAATATTATATTATTAAAAATATTATTTTTATTATTTGTTTCTTTACTTATTAAGATACAATTATATTGTAGTTCTATTTTAATTGAAATCCTAATTTTGGTAACATTAATATGATTATTTGTTTTGGAAAATAGATTATTTTACTGAGTATAAAATTGGTGGCACGTTATTTATATTAAATATATTGTTTTTTGCCTTAATAAAATATAAAAAAATTAATATTTTCTAAGAAACTGCTTTTACAAGTTTCAACTATTGTATTTAATGTATTATTTTAACGCCTTAGCTTATCTTCTCAATTAAATAAATAATAATATGTAAATTGTAACAGACAAATTCATATAATATATTCATTAAAATCTGTCCTTCATGGAGATTTCTAATTGCCAATAAATTTCATATTGATTAGAAATATTATTAGTCGAGTTATTCATTGTGTAATTAATAACTGAATCATATCATTCAATCGGATTAATGGTACAAAGTTTGTGTATGTTGTATCAATTTAATTGCAAATATTTGCGGTATTTTCGCAGTTATGTATAACTTTCCAAAAGTGTACAGATCCGAAAAGTATCTTCGAGAATGAAGCCTACACCGAAATGTATCCTGTTGAGTTGTTCTTGTTTAGCATCACTTTATACAATCTATCACAATATCTTCGAAATAATGCTTTCTATTTTATACGTTATTTGACTTTTCAAATTTACAATTATTTATTTTCAACACAGCTTTTTGTATGTGACTTTTTATCTACGACTAAATGCCTTCACTAAAGTGTCTCTATCCAAGCTTTCTTCACTGCACTGTTAAAGAAGGTGTGCCAAGCTGGCGTCTCTTGCAGTGTGACTGTGCCTGTCTGGCCAACACTACAGGCCCAGGGGTGAGCTCTTCTTAGATTGAAAAAAATGTGCTGTTCAAGTAAAGTTCAGTACTAACTGCTGGAAAGAATAATAGTAATTTTTGTGCTGCATGTTATGTGGTGCTCCTGACAGACCTGTTAATTTGTTACAAAATTTATGGATAATCCTTTTCTTCTTAAATTAACCGATGTTTTATTTATGTTTGATATTGTGTGCTATTGTTGGACTTGAGTTAAATTGGTCGGCTTTTTGAAGCCTGCTATGTTTATCTCGAAATCCTTTTAATAATATGAATAATTATTTAAATGTATTCCTTAAAAATGTAATTGTTGTCATTTTACTATCAGCTTTATCTGACGGTAATTTTTGTTTGTAGAACATATTGTACATAAAAGAACTGTAACATAATATAATAACTTAATGCCAATAACTTTCTTTTTAACAAAAAGGTTAAACATTTAATTATTTTGCATTTCTACAGCCGTCAGCGTACAACTAGAGCGACATGTCTGCTTGGACTAATATCAGAAGAGATTTACCAGAACACCAGGTGAGGTACCAATACCTATCTATAGTTGTATCTCCGCTTTCACTGATTGTAAGCTCTTTCTCTCTGTTATTTTAGGAGTTTTATCTGAAAAACGGATCCGATTTAGTGGCAACATCAGCAACACTAATAGAAGGATGTGGTAAGTGAGGAGAACATTCTATCAGTTATAAATTTAGATTCGTGGGACAATAACAACAATGATGGTAGACGTAGTATGTATATAGTTATCAAAACATATATCAGCTTTCATACAAACCCTTGAAAGTGCCTGTTCGTGTTCTTTAGATAAAATTTGAATTATTTGAAAAGCTTGTTTGTAGCCCTTTAAATACGACTAAATTTATGAAGTTTTATTAATATGACTAAATGATTATTAATACGTAAGCAGTTGGTAATGAATATATATGTCACAAATAAACTGGTTTCTGGGGTGTTTTAACTAGAAATTAGAATAAATTAATATTATGTTAATGTAACTAATGACTACACATGTAAACAATACACATTTACTCGTTTTTGCAGTATTGAAAGCCACACAATTGCACCATGTTGAGCGGAATAGTGGAAAAAGAGCGCCCCTCTCGCAAACAATTCTCTTCAGACGTTAACTTGACATCAATCATTGAAACTGACCGTGGTCTCCTCTGATCATTTTACCGGGACTATTACTACCTCAAGCTGTACATTTAACTTTCTAGGCTGCAAAACATTCACAAAAATCGTGGCCGCTGCTATTTCGAGTTTTGTTAAACCTGTTCTCATACAGGCCAGTGTACTGCTAATTACTATGGTTTTGTTAATAAAATGAAAATACAATACACTTTTCGTACCACGAGTATATTTTTTAATGATTCATACTGTAGACATCTGTGTTGAGCTATCTTTGGTTAATAACTAATTATTGATTTTTTGTATTTGATGTTTACTTTATTTGTGCGTAAATGAGTTAATTCGTGGGTGTCGTCCTTAAACAGGTTTTATCTGGATTACCAATTTCACTTAGTTGTGAATAATATTAAAATGTAATTTAAAAAAATATATAGAAATAAATGTCGGAAAGTATCATAACATGGTTTTATTATTGAATTATTTTTTTAATTTTAAAGATGAGTAAGTATTTCTAGCATAAAACTATTTAAATATATATACACTAAATATCATAATGAACATTGTGTAAGTTATGTTTACAGGTTTTTATTATTTAAATTCAAATCAATAATATATATGTATATAATTGATTATTTTTATAAAACAGTAGTTTATTAATCGATATATTATGTATTTAATTATAAGAAATTATTATACAATTTTTTTAATGTTTGTATCTATTCAATCTAATAAAGTATAGTTATTATTTGATGTCTAAATGAAATATGTAACTTCACAAATATCACTATTATAGTGTACATTTCTTTACAAAAAGAGTGGGAGAATGGGATAGATACAGAAGTGAGAATAAAATGAGAGATTTTCATGCGATATTATAGCGCATATTTCCATTAATCCATACTTCACTTCTAAGATGGATTTTTCGGTATATATGTTCGTGCTTGTGGCCTAATTTTTTAATGAAAAATCGGTGTGTCAACATATTTGTAGCAAGTTCTGGCTGGGTTATCTAACTCTGGAAATTCTTGAACTTTCTGATTGTCATTGATTTGATTATTTTAATGCAGTATAATTTTTTTTTCATGTGTAGCTTTATATTGTTCCCGTATTCATGTATATGTCTTTGCTTCAATTGAATTGTTTAAATTCTAAATATCTAATCAATATTGCGGTGTGATATATCTATTCCTATTTTCACAAAAATAGCTGGACATTTTATTAGGAGTATGTCTTGCAGTTTCTAATATGGAGAACTGTACAAATATCCAAAATCTTTATTTAAAAAAGTTTTTTTTAAAGGTAAACACCTGTAAAAATCATTAGTCTTATCAATCTTTTAAGTTGAAAATAATCCATCCGTATATCTCGGTGTATAAGCCGCACCCCCCACTTGTGACTCAAAGTGTGCATTTTTGTATATCGGGTGTATAAGCCGCACCCCCCACTTTTGAGTCGAAAAAGTGGTATTTAAAGTGCGGCTTATACACCGAGATATACGGTAGTATTTGTTGAGCAAGTTTCAATCATTAGTAAATATGCTTACATAGACATTTCACCCTAAAAACTCTCCCTAATACAGTTTTCACTTGACTTGTAAATTATCAAAAATTGTATGTTCATGTTTGATCATAACAGGTATTTAGAAAAATTAAAAGATATTATCGGGTAAACTTATGAAGGGCGCCCTTGTCGGTAGTTTCAAAAGGATAAATTCAAATATCTTTAATAACATCATTCAAAACGCAATATTTTAATTATAATAGCTTAGTCGAGGTTGTGTATATACCCGATCTACTCTCATGTGAGCAACTCTCTTGTGGCATAAACTACCTTCTATTATAAATTCATCTAGTCTTTTCAAGAGAACATGTATTAAAACAGTAAGAATAACAAAAGGAGCCAAAGTCTTTCACAGAAAAACGGTTGAAACACTAAGACCCTTATATTTTCTGAGTCATTTTATACTGTATTTGTGGTACAGTATAATACGTTCAATATGTCTCAATATTTCATCACAGATGATTCGAAGTTTCGATAATAAACCGGGCTTTGGTGGCGGAGGCGGCGGTGGTGGTCGTCATGGTTACGACTCGTCACGTGACGACGCTGACCGTGGTGGAGGGGGTGGGGGTGCCAGTGAGCAGCCCACCAAGTCTCTGGCGGTGTACAACCTCCCCTACACGGTGACCGAGCAGGATATACAGCGACAGTTCTCCCAGGCGCACAAGGTGGTGATACCCAAGAATGATCAGGGTCAGCCCAAAGGGTGAGTTCTACTGCTGGTCTTGTTTGGCACAGTCACTACAGGCTGGATTATTGATGTTGAACTTAAAATTAAGTAGGTGATCGTACAGTATTAGGCCCAATTTAGCTGATGGTAGAATTATCTCTTTTGTAATTCTTAAGTACTTATTTTGGTATGATTATATAAAGTCAATGTGTTGTGTCTCTTAATGTCTCTCATATTCTGTAATAATTTAATTATGTTATGAAAAACTTATGAAGTCATCTCAGTTTATTACTTATAGTCAATTCTGCGTAATCCAGAAATAACGGAAAGTAAATTGAAATATTTAATGAAAGGATTCAATTTAAAATGGGGATATTTATGTTTAGATATTTAAAAAGTCAAAAGCCTTACGGGACACACATTTTACCCACCATGAACAGTTTTCGAAAATTATAAATTATCATAGTTAAATATAATATAAGATCTCATAAATGAGTTGTCATAGAATTGAAACATTTCAATTTTTTAATTATGCTGTTATCAATTATAATTAAATTTGTAAATAGGAAAAATCGTATTGCGTCATAGAATAAAGTGTAATAGCTGGATTTGAATAGAAATGGTTTAAGCAATGGTTACATGAGCCAAGCTGAACTCTGCCTAATTCAATGCATTATTATTTATAATTAATATTAACATGTAGGGCAATTTTTTTTATAACTTTATATTTTTGAATATATTATGAAAATATTTTCAAATATATTATGTGATAAAATATCAAGTAAATTTCTTTTAATATATATTTTATTGTTAACTATTTATATAACATACTATAAAAATGCATAAATATGCTCAAACGAATGGCTCATGCAGCAGCTATATACTACAATTTATATTTTGATTTAAGGTATTTCACAATAATATATTTGTATGCAAATGAACCGTTTCCGATTTCATTCAACTCTTAATACCACTTTAGTTGTAATGTACCTACTACGCATGATAATCACCGTTGGCTTTTCCATGTAAACTATACTATAGTAAACACATAATTTGGGTCCATTTAACTAATCTCAGAGTAACATTGTACACTCAATCATGGAATAACACCTAAAATTTTCTTAATTCAATTAGTCACGTTTTGTCTTATTATGCTTCAATTTATTGAAGACGTCATCAAATTGTTCACTTTTAACCATTTGATGTTACATAAACAAAAATATATCGAATCTAAAAATTAGATGAGAGTTTCAGTGTGATATATATGTATGCATTATTGTTCATTGTCAAATCAGTTAATTCTTATATTGTTTTCAGGTTTCTATCTTATAGTTTTATTTTCAGGATATCTTTTAAACTGACGTCTAACAAACCATAATTAATTTCTTTTCAGGAATTTATCATTAAAGCGTTTATTTTCAGAATCTCTACAGTGGTCACAGTCAATTTTTTAATTTTCAGGTTTCAATGATTTTCAGATTTATAAAGCTAAACAAAGAAAACTGCAAAATCTGATTGATTTTCTATTTATTCATAATCAACTCTCTGCAAGCGTTCTACATCCTCCACACGTTTCAGGTTTTGCTTTTTGTCTTAACTGGGGTTGTATTTATGACAATAAATAGCCTCAAAAGATATTGTCAACAACATCACAATGTTTCTTCGCTTGTCAACCGTACTATTTTTCGAGAACTTGTTGAAAATCTGTTATTTTCTTGCCAATTAGATATACAATATATATTGCTCACAAAAATAATCGATTATGTTCCACACTTTCACCATAGACAACTGAGAAGGATTCTTTTTCAACCAATCCGAATTAAACAAAGTCGGTATATGTAGTGTTGTGTATTTCTTATTTTGGACGGATTACTTACCAATTAACTTGCCTTATATTTGGACACAACTAACTGTGTCATCTCGAAAAATGCTTGTTTTGATCTAGTTACCAACTTACTGTGTATTTTGTACGCTTGTTTATGTGAATTTTGTGAATGTATGTGTACTAAGTTTTCATCACCTAAAAAGTTACAATATTTTCACCAAATTTAGTACTACAATGATGACCTAATCATAGAATAAATCGCTGTATCTTGTTATGTTTCAGGTTTTTATCTTTTCAGCTCACTATTTTTCCATTTGATAAACAGGAATTGGCCGGGTATCGATGTTATTGTTGTAATACTATATTTCTTATTGAATTGGTCAAGTCAATATATATGGTTTACAATAGAAGAATCATTGCTTGTTGCAGTTGTCATTATTTAATATAAAAACTTGTCTGGTGTTATGTTTTAAATTAAACGTTTCTTTCTACAACAACAGTAACAGACTTCTTATTAGTAATATTAAAGTAAACTACTTAGAATATATTTTTTAAATCTCTTTCTAATAACTATTATACTGCAATTATTCGTGTTGAACATAACATACTGACGGAACTGTTTTTTTACCTTTCATGGGAGCCATTTAAAAATTTTAATAATATTATTTTGAGTTCCTATTGAAAAAGTTAAAAATATTTTATTAAAGGCCAGAGCAGGTACCAAGTTACACTGACACGGTCAATTAAATTATAATGAAATACTAGATGGTGTTGTGAAATTCTACATTATGTGAATGGGGTATAACAAAAACATTGACTAAAAAAGATTATGTAATCATAAAATGTAATAATACCTATGTCATAGTAATATATAGTATACTTAGTTTAATATAAAAAGTAGGTTGACTTTATCGCTAATGTTGTCGGACAGTGTCGATATCATCTGCTTGGTTGATTTAATGCAAAAAGTCTTTTTCATCAATTATTGAGTTACGTCAGTTTGTTATGTTATCGAAGAATTATGTGCATTGTCCATATTATGGACTAGAGCCACATCCTCAGCAATACTTTGTGGCCAATTCGCTGCTCCATATTATTGACTGACCAGAACTCTAACCAGTAAGTAGTGTATATTCGGTTTGACTCGCATTTTAAATAATTGCCTCGCTGCAGGATGTGCTTCCTGCATTTCGGATCTGAGGACATCTGTCGATCCGCCATGAATCAATACCAGAATAAAGACATTGGTGGACGCAAAATACGTTGCGAGTACAGCTCAGGTAACTGATTCGTCATCAGGCTCTCTCTCTCTCTCTCTCTCTCTCTCTTACTGTGTGTGATCATCGGAAGACTATCTCCCTCTCTCTCTCTCTCTCTCTCTCTCTATCTCTTTTTCTCTCTAAACTATTAAACCACTAAAGTTTTTTGATTTGTCTAGGTTGGGACCGCCTGGGTATATTTTATATAGGACATTTATATAGGAAGAGTGTGATCAATAACAACAGTGAATAACATCTACAATTTTACAATTTTCTGTGTTAACTTGTTAAAACATTTGAACAAGTGTCTGGCCGATATGTGAATTGTGTACTGTTAACTTTATGTTAGTAAAGGTGTCAATATGCGTGAAATCGATTTTAATGGAAATATTTGAAAGAAATTGATTGTTGTTTCTGTTAGAACTTCTAAATATTTTCAGTTTTACAACATGACATATAATTCCCGGAATAATTTTGAAGATTGCTAACAACATAATATTATGTTAATTAATGATAATTAATAGTAATTAGCAAAATATTCTTCAAAAATCCACTATGAGACTGAGTTAGATATCATTGCGATAAAACCGACACGTGACGTAACATATTTATGAAACATAACTAATTTCGTTTAAAATTTAATTATGTTCCTGTCTTTTACGTCACAAATTCACATTGAAAATTTGTTTTCTCTTTCTACACTAAATCTATACAATATTTTTTTAAATAAAAAAACACGAATAATTTTATCTTTTTACATGTATGTCTTTAATAGAAAATATGTGTTTGCACATGTATGTTCATAGACCTTCATGTAAAAAGATGAAATTGACCCCTCCCCCCATATCTAATTGACCAATTTGTAGACATGCACTTTGAGATTATCAATAAAGGCATGCATGACATATTTGATAAATTTAGATTATTATCCGTTATAATATAGCAGCCAATTAAACAAAAGTAATATACTTGTTACATAGTAATAATTTCAAAAATCGTTGGAGCGAAATAGCAAAAAATAGAAGCACAAGCAGGATTCACAAACCGGATTAAAGCAGGTCGAGTAGACGTCATAATCCTATAAAAACAGTAACATCACTATAAAACTCTTCTGAATTGTCTGAATTGAGCTGAACCTTGGTCGCTTGAACGAATGACTCTCTCACCATACACACTGTACGTTGTGTAAGATTCACTAATACAGACATTTTATTTTCAAGTATGTATGTACATATATAATATGTAATAGTTCAGTAAAAGTTTAAACGTTTGGAAGTTTCTGTGCTCAACCATTCTCGTCTTCTTTCTTCTTCGGAGTGGAGAAACGGTTCTCCCCTTCAGAATATTCTATTTGCGTTGCTTGGCGCGTTGTACGTAGAATTCTGTCCAACTCTTTTTTTTAAACTGACATACCAATACCGGTTGTGTTAAAGTCAAACATACATTACATGTCTGATCATATTAACATGTCAATGGCATGTCTATCTGCATTTAGAGTGTAATTGCCAACCTATAAGTTGACTCGAAAGATGCATAATTAAATATATTAAAGTGGACGTAATTCTAAAATTGTTAACAACACATGATGTAAATGCTTTATTAGTTTTTTGTATTTAGTGAAAAACGGATATTCTTATAATATTAGATCAATATGAAAATGACTTTTTTCTTTATTATGAAGTAAACTTTTATTTCATTATAATCATTCAATGTTGCATATAAATGAGCAAACTTTTAAGAACAGCACAATTTAGAGGATAGTGCTACACTTACACTATAAGAATCCCTAAAATTGAATAAAGATTTAGTGAAAAATATCTAGTGATTTCATGTTTCAGTATATCTTTAGTTTTTTTTACAAAGTCAGATCATATACGAGTGTAGTCAACATAAACCATAGCTTGTTTCTTTTAGTTTGTGTATTTTTCTACATGTAAAAATGAAACAATGAACACATTTTTCTGTTACAAATTTGGATATTTACGAAATTGTTGGGAAATGCCGACAATCCTGATTCGTGATTCTTGGACTTAATTATTGCCTACAATCTATAAACATTTTGTGTTCATCCAGAAAATGTAATTCTACAATTGTTCTCGTGATCATGCATTCTGGACCGCTCACCATATATGTATTTATACAGTTTTGTCGGTGTTAATTACTCTATTATTCTGTCTGGGTTTGGGTTAGCTTTTATCGTATATTCTTCCTCCGGATTTTATACATTCTTATTATGTCTGGTCCATATTATTTCCTTCTTAATGGAAACTGAGCATTGTTTTTTCTAGAGTTTCGGACTGAATTTATACCACTTTTTCCTTCCTCATCCACGAATAATTTAATTCACCCTTACTAGTTACAAAACGTAGATTTTCAAAGCTGTTTACGTAATTATTATAAATTTGTATAATATATATACTTATATCAACATTTTATATAACTATAATTTTCATTTTTAGAATCAATATGGATTATTGAATTTTATTTTTATAAATTGTTGACTTGGCTATCAAAAATGATATATTAAATGGATTGTCACAGGGGACAACTAACATCAACTGAAAACATTAATTCGGACTCTGTAAACAACAAATTAAAGCATTGCAAACTCTCCTCATTCTTGATATACGCTTATTGTATGTATCGGTGTTCACCCCTTCGTAAATCCGCCCGGGTTTAAAGGGTTAATGGCGCTCTTGAAGATGTTAAACATTTATGCAAACATTATCACACCTGTGTCCTAATCGATTTAAAAAAATTGTTTCGCTTTAAAGTATAAAATTGTGATCTCCCACAAGTGTACCTCCTCCTATCATTACATTATCAGTGCTCTGTGAACTTAACAGCGTTTGACTCATCTGCAAATTACTCTTGCTTAATACACCTTTCTTTTTTGACAGGATTAGTTGAGAAACGACTGGAGTGAACGTGTCTAACACATTGCACTTCTGAAAATGAACAAACCATTATAGAGGCGGTTATCATGATTGACACAATCATTTTGAGTGAACACCAAATAATGTATTTTATTGGCCAACGTAAATGCTATTCAGACCGATTTAACATAATTTTATCACAATTTAGTAAATTATTGTTGACCAATACAATACAAATCATATGGGAATGGATACATTTGTAGCTGTCTATCAATGATGTTTGACATCTCAATTAGAGTTTAGGTTGGGAGCCAATTTGTCGTTGTGTTTCAAATTGAACCTTGCACAAATTGATCTGGACTGATCACTTAATCACTGTTGCAATAGGGTTATACTTTGACTGGTTCTGATCTCATAGAGTGATCTGCAAAACAAGTATTAATACTGGTTTTTTTAAATGATGTTTAAAATATTTTGCCAAATATTCATTGATTGTTATCGATTATTTTCAAAAAGTCTTCAGCATCACATTCCGTCTTGATATACTTGATATTATTGAATATTTTCACAACATTTGCTAAGTTGACTTTCTTTTAACTTAATGTATTCAAGCTCTAATATTTTTGTACCATTTTTATTGACCCTCGAGCGCAGCCGCTTTATTTGATTTCACAAAAGTTTGTGTAGGAAACAAAATATTTTTTAGTCTGGTATGGTACTCCTGTCAGTATGTATTTACAGTATTTTTCAGTATTTTTTTGGACAAATCAAATTTATTTTGAATAAAACTACAATTAGATAAAATTCATAGATAGCGTCGCACAATATTCAAAAGTTTATAATTTGTGTTAAGTGGATCCTTCAATGAATTTCAGGATTCAAAGTCGTATTACCGTCACCCAAACTGTCTACAACACTTTACAATATCGTCCTCATTTTTTAACAAAACTTATAACCTTATATTGTTTAATTTATCATTTTGAGTACTTTTATTTCCAATCTTAATTTTAGATTATTTTTTATAAAATGTGTAATGGAATATACCAATAGGCTGCAACCCTATAATATAATCTACAAATATAATCCTCCAATAGAATGCAGCGTCGGGTATGTTTTACCAATAGGCTGCAACTTAGAGGTAAAACACATAAATGAAATGTAACTTTGCGGTAACCTAATGCAACCACCAATAGGATGCATCTTTAGATAGAATCCAACAATTGGATGCAACCATCAGTTAGAATCTACCAATAGGGTGTAACCATGAAGAGACAGATGAATAGAGCTACAGCCTTCAGACTCCATTAAAAGTCAGTGAAACCATGGCGTGAAGAAACATAATTTGCCAATGGGCTGCAACATAGATGCAGAATCTACCAGCATGCAATCTTTAATGAAACAATCCACTAATAAGATGCAACCTAGGCCAGGGGGAGGATACACTAATGGGCTGCACCATAGATGCAGAATCTACCAGCATGCAATCTTGAAGAAACAATCCACCAATAAGTTGCAACCTAGGGGGAGGATACACCAGTGGGCTGCAACCTTAAGACAGGATAAACCAATATGGTTTAGCCTAAAAACAAAATTTACAAATTGGTTTATTTTAGGAATGGTTTACTTTTGTCTGATTTAAAAAAAGTTATTTAGTTGATTTTGACTATTTACAACTTATTGTTATGCCGTAAAAACATTTGTTCGCTTATGTAATATTAATTTTTTTTGTTCTTCAGGTCCACGGAATAATCCAGACAAAGGAGGTTCTTATGGATCGTCCAATTCAGTTGGAGGATTCAGAGAAGGCGGCAGCGGTTTTGGTCGTGGTTCAGGTGGTAACTATGGTCAGGCCGCCCCTGGAGCGGGTAGCTATGGAGATAATGCTGGTAGTTACGGACAGGCGGCCTCCGGTGGTGGATATGGGCGAGGTGCAGGTGGTAATTATGGCGATTCTAAAGGAAGCTTTAATCAGTCCGCCCCTACCTACGGTAGCTATGGAGATAGTAAAGCACCTGGTAATTATGGAGATAGTAAGGGAGGTTTTGGCCAGTCAGCTCCTGGTAGCTATGGAGATAATAAAGGAAGTTATGGCCAAGCGGCACCTAGTTCCGGTAATTTTGGAGATAACAAAGGTGGTTATGGACAAGGCGGTGGTTATGGCAGAGGTTCCAGTGGTAGCTATGGAGATAGTAAAGGAAGTTACGGTCAGGCGGCGCCTAGTAATTATGGAGACAGTAAAGGAAGTTATGGTCAACCAGCGCCTGGTAACTTTGGAGAAAAAGGAAGTTATGCTCAACCAGCGCCTGGTAACTTTGGAGACAATAAAGGAGGTTATGGTCAACCAGCGCCTGGTAACTATGGAGAAAAAGGAAGTTATGGTCAACCAGCACCTGGTAACTTTGGAGACAATAAAGGAGGTTATGGTCAGCCAGCACAAGGTAACTTTGGAGATAAAGGAGGCTTCGGCCAATCGCCTCCTGGTGGCATAGGTGGTTTCGGCGTTCCGTCTGCCCCCGCTTCTGCTAGCTATGGTGATGGAAAGGGAGCTGCCTTCGGTGGAAGTTTTGCTGCTGGAGTGAATCCACCTGCTGGCGGGGGAGCAGGTATTCTAGGATCAGGAAGCTTTGCCTCATCCAATGCCCCACGCTCTGGCGGCTATGGGGGTTCCAATCCCCCCTCCGGTCAGACCTATGGAGGAGGCTATCCGAGTGACGGTCGTCGGCAGGAAAACAGTGGAGGTGATTATGGTCGTGACCGTGATAGTGGCGGTCGAAATTCTGGAGGCGGTGGAGGTTTCGATAATTCTCAGCGTGGTGGCGGGGACGGCTGTGTTCTCAACGTCTTCAATGTTCCTTATGCAGCTCGAGAGGACGACTTGCGCAGAGAATTCCCCAAAGCGTCCCGCGTCTATCTGCCTAAGAACGATCAAGGAAAGCCGAAGGGGTGAGTTAACTTTATATGTATTCTTCTGTGTTGATCTGTGATTTAGTCATTGTCCAAGTCACTCTGAGTCATTAGCGACTTTATATTATTAGGCAAATTGTCGTAAACTTTTTAGAAATAATTTAATCTGTTTTGTTTAAATTTCTATAAAATTTATTTTCCTATGCTTTCATGCACTATAGTTTTTATTGCACTGTTTTCAACTTTTCAAATATCTGTTAGAATTTTTGTGAAATGAGCCACTTTTATATACACTTATGCATTATACGGTATACATGACTTCATTGCAAGGCAAAATTAAAACATTTTGTTTTGTTTTCGATTATAATTTTCAATATTGCGATAATACAGTAGTAGGAAAATACTGATTCATCCCATGTAATTTTTTAATTATTTAACAAAATTACATGAAGAATTTGATTATAATATGCAAATTATAAAATATGAGTAATACTAATAAATATTATATAACCGAATTTAATGAATTAATTATATAAATTGTTAACTTCTAGAGGTAAAAAATTGTCAATAAATCTATTAGTTTTCTTGACATAATTATTATCTGATTAATTATAATTATCTGAATATATTATCGATTATGTTTTTAAAAGAATTCCACTAGTTAATATTGATTTGGTCATTAGTATAGTATACTATTGTACATTTGTTTTATTGTTATGGAAACACAGTGTGTAGAGTTTAATGACGTTTAAGTGTTTTATTTTGTTATACCTTAAATAATCCTTGGGTTTGACTGCTTCATAGCAATCATGTTGATTAGGGTGTTATCTTGATTGGTCGAAATGTAGCATCCACCGTCTGATCCATAACTCGATATTGCTTTTCTGTCAGTATGGCGAAACTGACGTTCAACTCCTCAAATGACTGTAAAGACGCTCTGAGAGCTTCCTCAAATGTCTGCATCGAAGGTCGAAATCTGCGCGGTGAAATTGAAGGTGGTGAGTTTCATGGCAGCAATTGTGTACTGTGTTATGTTTTGTGACACCATGCGACACAGATTGAGATAACTGTTTGATCGCATGAGTAGATGACAGCAGTAAGATATCTCCATGGTTGCCACCAAACTTGTCCAACCTTTTTTAGGGAGGAAATTCCAATTTGAATCCCCCTTCCCTCTGTTTACCCTTTTTCCTCTACCCTTATTTTTTCTGTTTTTCTCTTTTTCCTACTCTCTTCCCCTCCCCCCCTTTGGGCAGATTAGGTTACCACTCGTACTATTTTCAGCAGGAAGGCCTATTTGTCCGGTTTTTGCCACAGAATATCGTAAAAAAATATAAAAGCAATAAAAACTAGGTACACATATAAGTTAGGAGTCCAGGACCCCCTACCTGGGATAGTGGTTAAATTCGTATATGTATTACATTCATGGAATTTTCAAATAATATTTTGTTTTTTTTCAGATCAATAAATCAATCAAATCAAACAAAAAATCATATATTATAAATGAATTAACAAAAATATTATTCCAAAATATCGTCCTAATTGCATTGTTTTAGACAAAATTGTTTTACGTTAAAAGTGTAAAAAATGCGCCCTTCTATCCCCTGGACCCCAGACCCCCATAATCTTCACATGGGTTGCCGTACTTTTCTAGCCAGTTGTCCTTTTTTAGCTTTTAGAGAATGGCAATGTTATAATCCCACAACATGCTAACTATACGCAAAGCTAGTAAAATAGTTTGCATTTTCATCATAGTTAAAGCAAAAAATAAAATTTTATTTTATGATGTATTCGCTCGTAATAATTATTTGGTTTTCAAATAAAATTGCCAACAATAAGCTTTAAAAATAAAAAACTACTTTTATTGAAAGAATGCGCTTATGTATTAAATTATACATACAACGTTAAGTACAATGTATAAGCAAAGTTGAGTAGATTATCATAATAACTTATTTTGCATGCGGACCGCCTGTTACGCTGATCTCTCGCATTCTATCAATTATAATACCAAGAAGTGTTTTGGATATGCAAGTAACAGTAGCGACACCTTTTTTAGAGGAAAAATTGCCAATCTTTTAATTCGTTCTAACCGAAAATGAGATAACAATCATAAAGTTGAACATACAGACAATGTATAGTGGCTGTGTCCGTGTTCCGATAATAATCCTTTCTACAATGTAGCATTGGGCACATGAGGTCGTTCGTTAACATTTGTTAATATTATCTAATTGATTAATTTTTTTGAAAATAAAAATAGCTCGACGAGTCTTTAGAAGGTATCTGTATACCAAATTTCAGTTTAATCGAATAATAGGAAGTTTGTTTTTCCAGGTGGTGGGTTTTCCACAGACAAAGGGTTAAGAACGGCCTATGTATCTATATTAACCACAAATGAATATGTAAGTTTGGTTGGTTCTTTTTCAGAGGGCGGTGGACGTAGACCAATGGGAGGTCCTGATCGAGACTTTAGAAGAGGGGGTGGAGGCGGCAGAGGTGGTTTTGATAGAGGCGATTGTAAGTTGCGCGTACCTCTTAAACGATATTTGCATGGGTGATTTCAATTTGTCGATACGTTTTTGCTACTTTCAGCTGGAAACAAACGGTCAAGATTTGACGATCAAGGTAATTGCATTGTTTATTGTTTTGTCAATTGCTATGAGCGGTATGAAATGTTATATTGTGTAGTTGTTCTAGTCGAAGCACTATTTGTGTTTGGCATCATCCTTCGACAGACTATGTACACTAGTACTACTGTTCGCTTTTTGTAGCAGGTCCTCCGCGCAACCGGCGCAGACAAGACAGCCCCGAAATGGAGGGATCCCGGTCAGGTGGACGCTCTGGTCGTTCCGGTGGCGGCCGTTACGGCGGCGGTGGTGGTGGTGGTGGAGGAGGTGGCGGCGGCGGCAGCGGAGGTGGGAGCACCAAGGGGGGACGTCGGGTCACTTCTGCCATTGTGAGGAGGGCTCCTGGCGACAATTCATCCAGTGATACCGACTACAGTGATTAGATCATCCTGCTCTGACCGACTTTGGTGTATCTCTATCAGTATATTGTCTCCTACGTATGTTTGTTGTCATTGTGTCAGATATCGGTGCATCTTAATCGTGTAAATTTTCACATTACTCCTTCAGTAATAACATCATCTCTCTCTCTGTCTGTCTTCAGGTAGATGTACCATATTTTAGCTACCTATACTCCTTATTTATTCGTATGTAAAACTGTTGTACCTTTGAAATCGATGTTTCTGGTTTTATTACCGCATTTTCTTTATTGCACTGATCGGCATGATGAAATAAAGTGTGATGTTGAATTCCAGATCTTCATTTAATTGTATTTATTTTAACGGTCCAGCTTTTATGATGACGTAAAAAGCTATTATTCTAGAATTGCAAAGTGGGTGTGGTCAAATTGACCTATCGGTTTTAGATAGTTTACTTCCCAATTATTAATACGTACTTGATTCGATAAAATTTCGTAGAATATATTGGAGAACTTTGTCCGGGAATACGTATGAAAATATTATTTAGCTTTTAGCCTGAAATATTGATCAAGAAAATATTGATTAAAAATTGATTAACAAAAATTAACAAAATATTCGTATAAATAGTACGTTTGATGTTCATGTACTTAAAAAGAAATTTTCAATTTATTTTCACTATATTTACATTATGTCTGAATTAGTTGGTCGATTTGACCCCTGTGACAAATTTAAAATTCACTAAAGTAAACATTGCGCTAGCCTAAGTAGGTGATGGAAACTAGTATTGTCTCAAAATCACCACTGCGGTGATGTCAACATGGCCATATGATTGCGTAATATATATATATATTTTAATATATAATTGTAAGAACTATTGAAATTAACTTTATTAAAAATAGTGCTTTATCTATTTATTAATTAATTCAGACCATAGATAATAATTTATATATCTAATAGTAGTAATTATAACTCCGATTCAGACTGGATATTAAACAAAATAACCCTAAAATTTATAATAAATTACAATTATTGCAGAGCTATTTCAAGGAATAATTAAAATTTATTACAATTAATATACCCTAACAGTTGCAGTAATTGTAAACCTTACAGAATTATTTTTAATTGTATTAAAATTGTTATAGAACCTCCTGATAACAACATTTCCTTGTGTTATTTTTGTATTTACTGATTTATTTTTTCATAAACAAAAACTAATATCCAAATAGAGCAAATTCAATAGTTGTTAATTTGCTAATGTTTTCTGTATTGTTACCTATATAAATTACATTTGAAACATATATAGAATTGGGGAAATTCACAAGGGATCGAATTGACACGCCAGATAGTAAATAGATTTGCAATAATACTTTTATTGAACTATCTAGTAAATCCGTAATTGATAAAAGTTACTAAATATTTGATAACAATAAAAAGTAATTATATAACTTGTTAATACATATTTAGTAACATTTGTATTAGTTTCCATAGAATTACAAAAATCGCTAACCGTTGAGCTACATGAAATAGCTAATATGGGTATATATGGGATAGTTATATACTCAGTTAAGAAGATGATCATTATTTGTAATTTTTAAAATATTTTTAGTATATGTTATTGTTTTTTTAACACACCAGAATGGCTTCGACTCATTATAGTTATTTACTAATTTTTTTTGAAGAACTTTAATACTGCAATTATTCGTCTTGAACATAACATATTGACAGAACTATTTTTTTAACCTTTTATGAGAGCCATTTAAAAATTTTAATAATAATATTATTTTGAGTTCCTATTGAAAAAGTTAATAATATTTTATAAAAGGCCAGAGCAGGTACCGAGTTACACTGACACTCGGTCAATTAAATTATAATGAAATACTAGGTGTTGTGAGATTATACATTAAGTGATTGGGGTAAAAGAAAGACATTGACTAAAGAAGGTTATGTAATTATAAAATGTATTAATATGTCATAATAATATGTACTTAATTTAATATAAAAAGTAGGTTGACTTTATCGCTAATGTTGTCGGACATTGTCGAAGAAGATCCTTCTCTAACGGACTTGCCAAACTATTAATCAATGGACAAACCTATTGTAAAATTTATGCGCCAAGATCATGCCCCTAAAAAACAACATCAGATTGAAAAGTAAGACGGCCACTAGACTAAAAAGTAAAAGGGGGTGATGTAAGAATGAAATGTAAAAAATAAGAAAAAAGATAAATTACGATATCGGAGTAACTTATGATTAACATATTTTATTACTTTTTAAAAACAATAATTAAAATTGTTATTCGTATGTATAAATTACATTTAAATTTATTATATATTTTCTGTAATTTCTGGTAATTAGTATTTACAGAAATTAATAAATAGACTACAATTAAATATAAAATAATATATAAATTAGAATATAAAATAAATATGAAATAAAATATATAATATATAATAAATATGAAATATATAATATAACAAATATAACTTTTGGAATTAGAATAACTATTGGTGTTAATAATATGCTAAAGTGCTTGTTACTAACATAAGATAAAATCTGCAACAGTTATCAAAACTTTTTAAATGTCGTTAATAGAACTAGACAATTTAAAATTACAAAGTATTTTGTTATAGCTTTTGTTTTATTACTGTAAAATGTGACAACTACCCTATCTAGGACTTCGAAATCATAATAATAACTACGAGCAACGGGCGTTTATTTAAAAATGGTAAAAGTATTGTTACGCATCAGTGATATGTACTAAACTTATATTTAATTGTATTACTTATTTTTTGACATAACAATTTAAAATACGAATATAAATCTTATAAATGACATTGAAATACACAGTATAATAAATACGAATATATGCGATGATTACAGAAACAAACAAAGTAAATTAAACAATTTTAAAACTGAAGTATAATAATTATAAAAATGCATAATCACTGCAAGCGTGCCTAAGACTATGAATTCAGCACATGCTCACTGTGCCGATAAGCTATAAACATGCCTGAACCTGTGGGTGCCATTATATAGATCTATAATAATTGAATAAAATATAGATATAAATATAATATCTAAAATATAATTTTTTTTTTTTACATTTAACATTTATAACATATTAATTTTATGGTAACATATTTAATGTATTCAATATTAAACATTTAAAATAAACAAATGAAAAGAAAAAAACCAATTACTATATGTATTTATACTAATAGTAATATGTCTATGACATAAAATATATATTTTAAACTACACTGTAAAAAGTTATGGCTAAATGTTAGGCACAAATTGCATAATATTTAGATAGCATCAGTCACCTGAATATTAGATGCACCTAACGTTTAGCCAATATTAATGTCTAAACATTAGGCCTGCCTAAACTTCAGGAGATCTGTGGCTGTGCCATATAAAATAATGGCCTGGTTCATGTAGCAATGTGTAGTAACAGGGGCATAACCAGGATTCATCAAGGAAGGTGCATGCTTCACTAGTAGTAGTAATTTTCTGACAACATATTTTTTTAATAAACTGAATTTTTACAATAAGAAATAACAGTATATTGACACATTTGTAACCCAATAAAGATAAAACACATTGTCATTGACATTGTACAACAAAATATATAATTTACAGGTTTATTTAAATTACAAAATATCAGTACTTACTTTGTCTTTGTGAATATAATTATTATTTACATATATGTTATTAGTATATAGTATTAATGTTGTACACAGAAATACTAGTTAATATGTTTACTAATAACTAAGAGAATACATACATACATATATATATTTATAGATATAGAGTGTTAAACATAACATAACATATGTCATATATAGGTTGTCCCATATACTATTTTGCTTTTTAATATACCAATACATTAATTGTTTTTTATTCATAGACTATACTAGTTGGTATGTAAAGAAATTATCATTGAAATTTCAAATTGAAAAAAAAATCTATTACTTTTTAATATACTAATACATTCATTGATTTTTATTCATAGACTATATAGCTGGTATGTAAAGAAATTATCATTGTTATAATCATGAGCAAGGAAAGTGTAAATTTCTTTATTAAAGTTCTATCGGCAAACAATTATTAAAGTGCTGAGATACATGTACATCGTTTTTTGTTTTCTGTTTTGGATGATGAGTGTATTTCAGTACGTCGCATACTTTCAGCAACGTGGAATACCAGCTCACAGGTTACACTGGATGCATGATAATGCATGCCCATACCAAGCTCGACCCACGGAGGACTACCTTGATCAGCAAGTTGTCTCAAAGGTTCGGCAGCCACCATATTCTCCAGATGTCAACCTTCAAGATCTGTATATATTTAGAAATATGGAGAATGCTAGAAAACGAGTAGATTTCCCAAAAGAAGAAGCTGTGCGTCATTTTGTCAATGATTTTATAACAAATTTAACACACCTGGAATTATGAAAGGCTTTTGACGATTTGCAGGCACACTGTCAGTATATCATTGAAGCAGGAGGGGGGTATTGAGGTGAGATGTTGACACTGTACATATGCTTGAAATTGTACAATACCAATATCATGTTATCATGTTTTACCTATAAAATTATTACAATATTATTACAA